>JABUQX010145431.1:25000-26807 GCA_015478945.1 Trachelipus rathkii
TGAACATATTGTACTTTAGATCTATACCTCTTATTCCAGACCATAGTCTCACTACTATACATTAACACAGGTAACAACATACCCTCACGCAAGACCCTAGCGCGCTCAAGACTTAGTCTTTTTACATCCACCAAGGATTTAATTGCAAAAGCCACCTTCCTGCAATTCACAACTTTCCAACTACACTCGGCATTATTCGTTCCCTTTTCGTCCAACATATATATATCCTAAATATTTAAACTCAGTCACTTGTTCCAGCTGCTCACCATCTAGCATAACTTCACACCGAGGACTGTCCTCGCTCACAACCATAACCTTACTCTTATCTACGTTTACTTTCAAACCCCTCCTTTTACACACCCTGCCAAATCTTTCTACCAATCCTCTCAAACT
The DNA here is from genome assembly GCA_015478945.1 of Trachelipus rathkii. Classification (NCBI taxonomy): domain Eukaryota; kingdom Metazoa; phylum Arthropoda; class Malacostraca; order Isopoda; family Trachelipodidae; genus Trachelipus; species Trachelipus rathkii. Next base: position 25,394 of record JABUQX010145431.1, read on the forward strand.
CTCTTCAGATTCACCGCACAAAACCATATTATATATATATATATATATATATATATATATATATAGATATATATATATATATATATATATATATATATATATATATATATATCTATTATATATATATATATATATACTCTTATTATATAGGCAAGATGGTGATTGATTGGATTTGGAAGTAAAACGACGTTTATAGATGTATGGTTCCAGAAAGGGGATGGAGGCAATATTAGCACCTTTATATAAGGGTAGAGGGATAAGGTAACTGTAAGTATTATAGGGTAGTTAGTTTATTGAGTGTTGTAGGGAAGATATATGTTGGTATTTTGGTCGAAAGAGTGCGTCGAATGACTGAAGAACTGATTTGGGGAAGAACAAGGTGCGTTTAGAAGTGGTAGAGGATGTGTGGATCAAATCTGTACATTGAAACAAATGATTGGGATAATGAGGGAGAAGAATAAATTGTATTTAGGATTTATGGATTTGCAACAGGCGTATAATAGGATTAATAGGGAAGCTCTATGGCAGGTGTTATTGATATATGGTATTGGTGGTAAGCCTCTGAATAGAATCAAAAATATGTATGACGATAGTGAAGCGTGTGTAAAAATAAATAGTCGAAAGTGATTGGTTTAATATTAATAGCGGAGTGAGACAGGGATGTGCTATGTCTCCTTGGCAATCCAATCTGTATATGGATGAGGTTATGAAAGAATTAGAGGTAGGGGTGACAAGGGATAGTGTTAAAATGATGGAGAATGGAAGAGAGTGGAGGATTCCCTACCTATTATATGAGGATGATTTGGTTTTGTGTGGCGAATCTGAAGAGAGTTTGAGAGGACTGGTAGAGAGATTTGGTAGGGTGTGTAAAAGGAGGGGTTTGAAAGTAAACGTAGATAAGAGTAAGGTTATGGTTGTGAGTGAGGAAAGTCCTCGGTGTGAAGTTATGTTAGATGGTGAGCAGCTGGAAAAAGTGTCTGAATTTAAATATTTAGGATATATGTTGAATGAAAAGGGAGCAGATGATGCAGAGTGTAGTAGGAAAATTGTGAATGGCACTAAGGTGGCTGGTTCAGTTAAATCGTTGGTGGACTAAATCTTGAGAGTGCTAGGGTCTTACATGAGTGTATGTTGTTACCCGTGTTAATGTATAATAGTGGGACTATGGTCTGGAATAAGATTTATAGATCTAAATTACAATGTGTTCAGATGGACAATCTTAGTGGCATGCTAGGTGTGAAAAGAAATGATAAAATGAGGAATGAACGTATTAGAGAGTTGTTTGGTGTGGAGAATGGGGTAAATGAGAGAATAAATGAAAGTACGTTGACATGGTTTGGTGATGTGGAAAGGATGGATGATAGTCGGTCGGTTTAACGGATGTATAGTGGTGAGTGTGTTGGGAATCGACCGG
>JABUQX010145432.1:7500-12500 GCA_015478945.1 Trachelipus rathkii
CTTCAAAATGTTAAAAGACCGAAAACAAAGCTTTCAATTTGTTAAAATTGAAAGAATTGAAATCTTCAAAAATATTAAGATCGAAAGCAGCAAAAAAAAATCTTTCAATTTGTTAAAATTTAACTTTTAACGCAATATGAATTTAAATTAGGATACTGCCAAAGTTGCTTTAAAAAATAAGTTTTAATTACAATCACTGCACAAAAAGGGTAATTCCGTACAATCATTAATAATTATATAAATAATAAAAATATGCATAGGAAGTAATAATAAAAGTTAGCCATCATCTTTGGAGCTGTTATGCGACTTCCCATGCTTTGCAACCTTTAAGATGGAGATGGACAGAGATTCATAGGAAAGTGACCCTGAATTCGTCTATTGGCGTACTGTATCGAAAAGAATAAAAAGTTAATTGATTGCGAATTAAGCGAATTAGATAACTCTTGAGCAAAGAAAACGAAGAATTACTCACCATTATTTAAAGAATGATGCTTGTTGATCGAATGAAGCATCCTTGGTGTTGAAAGATTTTTTGTCTCATCGGGGATGTTTGGAGGCGAGTAACCTCCCTTCCTCCGCTCTTGAGTAAAGTAGTAGGCAAGTTTGTTGTTTCGGAAAGTCCGAATGACTTTTGAAGCTGTCCCAATCCATATCTTAGAGATGGAAGCTATCTACCTATGGCGATATTTACCTTAAACCATAAATAGATAGTATTAGACAGTTGAAATAATTAATTAGGAAGCCATAGGATTTGTACTAACTTTAACCATATATAAATAGTCGTATAAAGGCTTAATACAAATTTTAACCTAGGTAATTTGATTCGAATAGACAGGGAACAAATAGGTTCCTAAATGTCTGAAATGAAAGCATTCGTCCTAAGCTATTACTTTTATGGGCAGAATAAAGATTCTAAAAAATGACTCGAACGTATTCGATTTGAACTATTAAGATTCTTGGGTAGAACTGATATGTTCTTAAAATGACCCGAAAACCTTCTAGAATTTGTCAATTAAGACGCATTCTAATAATTGAGATAGATAAAGAAAATGTCTTTATAAGACCATTCTTAATTTGATTTGAATGCACTCGATATAGGTAATTGAAGCCTGAAATTTCAGGTAAAAAAGCACGACTAATAAAAATTAGACGAAATGAAGCCCAATCGAATGCATCTGGAATTTGTCACTTAAGACGCATTCCTAATTGAAATTTGATATTGAAATAGACTTGTAAAGTTATACCTTGATATTAAAGAAGCTCACAAAATACTTACAAGATCTGGAGAATTTAAGAAACAAACCTAGGCATCCACGATAATAGCTGATAGATCCTTAAGATTGCAGTTACTTGAGAACTGCTGCAATAACTACTTATGTTTCGTTAATGCTAATGAAGGAGGACTTCTCAACATCAAAGTGTTTGCTGTGGCATTAGAAATCCAAATCTAGAAGGAATTTATGAGAAGTGATCAGGTATTATAAACTTAACAAATTAAGCCGTTTTGAATAGGATTAGGTTATTCTTAAACTGAAATGACAAGATTTTAAGCGTTCTATCTATCCTTGGATATGCGGACTTGATAATTTATTTGAAATGAGCACTACATCGTTAGACAAGATTTAAGTGCTAAGCGATAGAAACTTTGACCAAGTCGAAAGAGCCTTTTATAAATACTCGATCGTTTGAGCTTAAAAGGTAGTAACTGGTCGTACGAGCTTCAAGTAGTAACTGGTCGTATGAGTTTCAAGTAGTAACTGATCGTACGAGTTTCAAGTAGTAACTGGTCTTACGAGTTTCAAGTAGTAACTGAATAGCCTTTAGAAGCTTTCTTAAATAATGCCTTTGAAAAATGGAGTTAAAACCCTCTTTGGAAACACTGTATTTGAATTACAATTTTTAAAATATATATATATATATATATATATATATATATATATATATATATATATATATATATATATATATATATATATATATATATATATATATATATATATATATATATATATATATATATATATATATGGCATAGATGTAGATTGTGGCCTATACTCATATCTCAAAAACTACAATAGCTACAGCGAAAAGGAATACATTGCTGGCTGGTAAAATTTTAGTTCGGAAAAATGTAAAAAAATAAATAAATAAAAAAAAAAAAAATATATATATATATATATATATATATATATATATATATATATATATATATATATATATATATATATATAAAAATATAAAATATATATATATATATATATATATATATATATATATATATATATATATCTCAAAAACTACAATAGCTACAGCGAAAAGGAATACATTTTTGGAATCCTGGTAAAATTTTAGATAAAAAAATAAAAAAATAAAAAAAATTATTGTTAATAATTATAGTAATATGATTAGAGAACCTATTTAGAGACCTTTTATTGGTTACTCGTTAAAATAAATAGACTTTCTATTAAATTTTGCTTTTTTTTTTTTTTTTACTAAAATACTCCTATTTTGTATACCGATGGCAGGAGTCGGGGTCTCTCGGCCTTCCGGGGAACTACGGGGTAGGACTAATTCCCCCCCTCCGGGGAGGGTCTCCGGAACCCCCGCTCTTTGGTATTTGGGTGTCGCGGGGGTTCCTCCGCCCCTCCCCTACGGGGTATGGAAAACGTCCCCCCCTGTGTTCCCCGTCGGCTCGAGCCCCCTACATTGCCGTGTAATACCTTTACAAATAATATATATATATATATATATATATATATATATATATATATATATATATATATATATATATATATATATATATATATATATATATATATATATATATATATATATATATATAATATATATATATATATATATATACTTCTTTAACTATATATATATATATATATATATATATATATATATATATATACTATATTATATTAATAAAAAAATAATAATATTTATTTTATTTATTTTTTTTTTTTTTTTACATTTCCTATTTAAAATTTTACAAGGAGATTCCAAAAAATGTATTCCTTTTTCGCTGTAGCTATTGTAGTTTGTTAAAATTTTTTTTTTTTTACAGTTTCCGCAATAAAATTTTGCCAACATTCCAGCAGTAATATTCACTACTTCAGCAGCTATTGCTGAACACGAAGATAATTATAAACCACAATCCATCTAATAACATATATATATGCTATATATATATATATATATATATATCTTATATAACTATGCTATATATATATATATATATATATATATATAACATATATATATGCTATCTATATATATATATAGCAATAACTTTAACAACTATATATATATATATATATATATAGGTAGTGCACACACGATACTCATAATAATTCATTGATGAATTAAATACTATCCGCTATCCGCAAAAGAATTTATGCGGATGAGGTTGCGGATGCGGATGCGGAAAATGCGGATGAGGTTGCGGATGCGGATAGTGAAAATTGATGCGGATATCCGCATATGCGAGGACCGGATGCGGATATCGCTACACCTCTAATATGTAATAACAACCTTATATATATATGTAATAATATAATATATAATAACCAATATATATATATATTTACTAAAAATTTTGTTCATTTATCTATATATATATGCATAGATATAAAGATAATTATATACAGATATCAGCTATTTTTCCCTAACACTATATATATATATATATATATATAGTGCGAGTCTTTTCTTGCTTAAGGATAGCAGTTGTTTTCCCTCGCGATTCCGAGAGTTCGAATCCTCAGTAGGAAAGTTGTGAATGGTAGGAGGGTGGCTGGTGCAATTAAATTCTTGGTGGTTGTAAATTGAATGTCTTGAATGCTCTAGAGCAGGGGTTCCCAAACTTTTTTCACCGCGGCACCCTTGTTGTGCTAAAAAAAATTCGCGGCACACCTACTCTTAAATTGGTTTGACTACTTAGTCTTAGGTCTTAGGAAAACAAAAAAACACAATGCAAATTTAATGCTCATTTACCTTTAATGTGAAGAATGAAACTGTTTTAATGAATTTTTCATTATTTTCTTTAAGTTTATGGGAAGTTTTGTCAATTTTACCCTTAAATCACTTGACGCTGAAAGTTTACTCCTGTATCTGTTTTTTATGTAAGCATACGTTGAGAATGTAGACTCGCATAGATAAGTGGAATTAAAACGCACAAGTCTTTTTAATGCAATCTTGCCAACAGCATTGTTTTCTGCATACACTTCCATCCAGAACTCTTCTTGGCCCCTTCGTGGTATTTAAGTTTCAAAGTGTTGTCTTCACTGATGTCCAGCAGATTTTGAAAAGCTTCATTTGTCATCCCAGTAGGTTTACGTTACAGGGTCGAACGAAAACGGGTTTGTCATCCAGATGTAGACATCCTCAGAATCAATATCGGGAAAATACTCAACAATGGTTTTTTCCAAACCTTCCAAGTGGGCAGTAATAATTTCGAGGAAGTTCAGTTGAAGCTGAATCTCATTGGTTTTGACAAATTCTTGCAACCGAGGAAAGTTGGAGATGTCTCTGCTCTTAACACACGCTTCATAAAATAAAAAAAAATTGCGCAAGCATTTTATTTTTTCTAATTGTGCTCCTCCCTTCCCTTGAAAAGATGTGGTGGTTTCATTTAGTTTTTCGAATATATCGGAAAGGTATCCCAATTTAAGCAGCCAATCGACATCAGTTACTTTTTGAATAAAAGACAGCTCTGTAAATATGTGACCACTGTTGCATCATTTAGTTCAAAATTTAGTGAAAATTGAAAAAAAATGTGCCGGCACCCCTGGCACATGCTGGCGGCACCACTTTGGGACCCCCTGGTTTAGGGCATAGTGAATTACTCTTTTCTCAATTTCCACACATCACTAATAACACACTCATTCTTCTAGCATCTGACACCCACACATCACTATAAACATTGCCAACACGTACAACAGAATGATCTATTATAACAATAAATATTACACCATCTCTCATGCTTCTATTAT
>JABUQX010145432.1:15000-32243 GCA_015478945.1 Trachelipus rathkii
TCGGTTCCTATAATGCAACTGAAATAATTAATTAAAACACACTCTTTTCTGTCACATTTTTTTTTTTTTTTTGAACTAAAGGGTTTTCGTTTTATCATTTGTGCTTATAAACCATAAGAAATGCTTAAGCTTGCGTCTTGTTTTTGTCAAATGTAGCACAAAAATCGTAAGAAATGCTTATCAAACTTAAGGAATTGCTCAATTCTGTATGGTTACTATTTCCCCTGTACTTACCGAATTTAGGAAGTGCTTGCAAAATATGCAAACAAAACAAATGTCAGAAGAAAGCAGGCAGGATTTTTTTTTTACAATGGGAATATTTACTAAAAATTATAAGATTGTGCCAAATATTTGCGTAATAATCATACTTTTTTCCTGTTTGATATATTCGTAAAGAAATCAAATGATATTGTTCTCACTACGTGAAATACCCATTTGGTCAGAGATGTTTAAAAAAATTCAATAAAATCAGCTTCAAATCTACTTTATTCCAATTCGTTGATCTCCATCACAATAGTTTCTGATCTATCATTTGTAGTATAAACTATTTTTTTTATTTGTGTTTATTCCAAATCGCAGGGCTCAATCACAACAGATGATTCCAATTGTTCGTAAACATAAGTAAACTGCGTAAACCGTCATGTTCGATTTTAAACGAAATTTGTGCTTAAACTGTGAAAGGATTTCTTACCGTGTGAAACTCAAATGATAGAAACGAAAACTTTTAAATAAAAACTTAGCATACAAAATAAAATTAATCTATGACTTTAGTATTTAAAATCAAAAATTCTAAGATTAAAATTCAAAAATATTATTCGTATTTACTTTGTATCAAAATATTCGGATTATTCGGAATATTCGAACCTTTTTACCGAACACGAGTACTACCAGAATATATATATATATATATATATATATATATATATATATATATATATATATATATATATATATATATATATATATATATATATATATATATATATATATATATATATATATATATTTAGTCATTGTACAGGACCAACCACGGCTCACAAAGAAGCGGCCACAATGGGTTGAATAATCAACTTCGTTGGTGGGTGGGTTCTGGCATATACATATTTTAAATGTCAAGGAAAATTTGAATGATGAAATGAATATTCAGTCAAAAATAAATAAAAACTAAATAAATTTTATCCTTACATTATAAATAGTCCTAATATTGCATAACAAAATCACATGTTGTGAAGAATATTCACATTTTGAAGATCAAGAAAATAAAGTTACTGCTAAAGTGTGAAAATTCAAATAAGATATGGGATAATCTTTCATAGGTGTTATGGACCATAAAGAAAGAAAATGACGACGGCCAATAGGGTCCAGTTGGGACAATTAATGAGGATATGGCGAACAGATTGCGGCCTTATTTGCGGGGTATGGCGACGGCAAAATTTGCAGATGTGAGGAGGGTCCCGTGACATATAGTGACTGTGAGTGATATTGATGTGGCCAATATGGAGGCGTGCAAGTACCACATCGTGTAAGCGCTTTCGTCGATGAGAGGAAGACCACTCACCGATGCTTGGCTTTATATTTCTAAGTTTCGCTCCCCGTTGATCATTCGTCCAGCACTCTTGCCAATAAGATCGAGAAAACGATGCAGGAGCAAAATAATAATCCAGTTGTTGGGAGCGCGCTTGTCCGAAATAGCATATATATATATATATATATATATATATAAATATATATATATATATATATATATATATATAATATATATATATATATATATATACTATATATATATATATATATATATATATATATATTCTTTTTTATAATAATAACATAGCAACAACATATATATATATAGCATATATTCATATATATATATATATATATATATGCTAATAGATAAATATATATATATATATATATATATATATATATATATATATATATATATATATATATATATATATATATATATATATATATATATATATATATATATATATATATATATATATGCTTTGTAGCCTCTCTCTCCCATCCAACTAGAAACGGGCTATCTCGATATATTGTACTACCACAGCACGGAGGGCCCAGAGGTCCTTTAGAATAATCGTATTGAAGTTGTGTCTGATGTTCGTTGAATCAATTACGTCTAGTAAGAGATGTTGTATGTCATCGTTAGTCTGGAAAAGGCATTTTTATTAATTTTGAATTAATATTCTGGAAGGGAGGGATGGTGCCCAGGGTGGAGACGAGACAGAATTACGCGGGTTTGACGGGTCCAAGGTTTGTTCCCTAGGGGATATTTCAGGCGGATGTGCTTGAAGTATGGAATTATTTGGGTATGCCGAGATCGTTCTTAAAGTTAACTGACTGTGTGTGTGGATGTGTTTAATAATGAGAGTATCTGGAGGGGAGGGAGCGTATTGTATATGTCAGAACATTATAATGCTGGTGTGAATCTTTTCCTTCCTGGTGCAGGGGATTGCCGTAATGTTTGATGTAGGAGGTTATCTATTGAAAGTGATTTACTGTAAAATTGACAGCTATGCATGTCAAGATGGGCGTTTTAGTTTGTAGATGAGGGATGTGAGCAACCTGTCTCATTATCCTGAAAGCTTTATTTTGCACGGTTACGAATTTCTGGCAGATGATGCATAGGTTAGGAAGGGTCAAAGGTGTTGTCTGTATACGATTGTGAGGATTCTCTATGTTGACCAAAGTTTGTTCCAGTTAGAGTTTTCAGTACATTTAGCTTATGTGCGGCTCTTGAAGCGGTATTTCTGATGTGGCGTTGAATGCTATATGTATCTCAAAGGCCAATTCTAAGATGGTGATGTTAGATTCTCTCCTGTCTGGTGTGGATAAGGTAATAGTGGATTTTTGAGGTGATGTTTCAAGGAAAACAAAACTAGAGTTTTGTTGCAGCATAATGTTCCCTACATGCTGTGTTTGCAGAAGGATTTTGAGCTGTGATTGTTAGATCATCAGCATAAATATTAATTTTTATAGAAGGGGAAGTGAAATAAGGGAGGTTGTGCATAAATAGTTTAAAGAGCGTAGGTGAAAGAATGGCTCGCTGAAGGACTTCAATATATAACTTGAATTTGAGGGAGAAGTTGTATCCTTAGATAACTCTAGTTGTACGACAGGATAGAAGGTTTGTTATTTTTTTATGGTTATATATGTATTTAGGCCTTTGACTATTAAAAGGTGACGGGGGACTGTATGAACTGTCTTGTCGATGTCTATTGCTACTAGGATAATACGCTGGTGGTGGTGAGGAGTAGAGTCTGGTTAAAACCTGTGAGGATGTGTTGGATTAAATCGGTTAGGAGAATGGTGGTAGTGTGCTTTTGTCGAAAACTATATTGTGAATATGATATGGGAATAAGGGGGGAAATTTTATTGAAGATTAATTTTTCATGTACTGTGGATATTTGGATATTGCAGAGAGTAATGATATAGGTCTATACGAAGCTGTGTTATTGGGTAGTTTGTTTGGTTTTAAATTTATTATTATGTGCGCATGTTTCCATAGATGTGGCAGAGTGTTGATTTGCTATGCAACGTTAAATATTTGTTTTTTGTTTTTAAATTTTTTAATAATTTGGTGCTTAAGGTGAAAATTGAATACATGGTCGGCCCCAATGCCCTTATTTTTTAAGGTTTTTAATAATGTTGAGAACTTCTATGGGAGTGAATGAGTGGTCTTCTTAGATTAGATTTCAACCTTTTAAGTGCTAATTATTTGTTTATTAGTAGACTTTGGCAGCTTATGGCTAATTTTGAATATAAAGGATATTTTGTTGGTTTTGGCTGGGATTTTTATTGATTTGTTATATGAACTAGATATGTTGTGGTGGATTACAGTGTGAGAAGTGTGGATTTTTATATTGCATGGAATATTTTTTAGTGATGGTCTTGTGGCATAGTGTTTGGATATTAGTGTTTCTTATTGTGAGCGGAGTTGATAAGGTTATTTATTCTATTGTTGAGAGTCTATGATTTTGGTTTAATTTCTCTTGGAGACGGCTATCTATTTGTCCTAGAAAGTTTCTTTGTTTAAAGTCATTTATAACACAAATTATACATATAAATTACATTTTTAAGTTTAAAAGGGTACAGGAATAATTATTTTCAAATGAAAAGGCTTACACCTTTTTGCGTTTTCTTTTCTTTTACAAAGGAAATTTTTTAATGTTTGACTTGCTTATTTTTAGGCACTCTATAACACTTTATGCTAAATTTAATTATTTTGGAAACACTTTATATTAAATTTAATTATATTAGATACTAATATATATATATATATATATATATATATATATATATATATATATATCTATAATTTTTCTTTTTATATTGATATATATATGTGCTTTATATATATATATATATATATATATATATATATATATATATATATATATATATATATATATATATATATATATATATATATATATATATATATATATATATATATATATATATATATATATATATATATATATATATATATATATATAGCGATATATATATATAATATATATATATATATATATAGGTCCTTATCCTTTTTATGGTGCAGATAAATATGTGCATTTTTTGGTTTTTGTTTCATATTGTTTATTATATGATACTAACAATAAATTTGAGTGTTGATGAGCAGGATAAAAATATTTTAAATTAAAAACAAAAGGTAATTATTTAATAATATCGTTCTTTTTAAGAATCTTACGTTTGGCAGCCCCGAGACAAATTGACATTCGGGATATCTTTTGAAGTGCAAAAATCCTCCCCTTAAAAAAGATAAATAGTGTTACGCCAAAGCTGATTCATTAGGTTTGGTTGAAATTTATTGCTTTCTAGATTAATATAGGTTAGGTTGCGTTTCAATGCATCGTCGATCAATATAGGTTAGGTTGCGTTTTACTGCCCTCTAAGTTCAGGTTATGATATATTTTGTTAGGTATACACAAAATCTATATATTTAAACAAAACCCAAAACAGAACGTATTTTACCCAAAACATTATTTTTACCTTACCTTGAATTCTTTAACTCGGTAGCACTAAACGTTTTCTTTTTCATGCAAAATCAGCGTTTGACTTACTTTTTCAATTAATTTTTAATACTTTCATATCTTCGTATCTTTCTCGTTCACATCTTAATTAATTGCTAGTATACTATACTATTATAATAGGAAAAAAAATTATCCTCACCATGAAACTGAAGGTCATATATATATATATATATATATATATATATATATATATATATATATATATATATATATATGCTACTATATAACTATGTTCCTCTATTTGTATATATATATATATATATATATATATATATATATCAGAGGTGGGCACCCCGCTCATTTAGGGGTAGTCCGCTAGCGCACCTCCGCACCTCGAGGAAACGTAGTCCGCTAGCGCTCCTTCGCACCTATTCAGACCATCAAACCTCCGCTATCGCAAGTCCGCACGTCCGCACGTCTTCCACTAATAATGTGCGACTTCACAAAAGGTTTTAATATTAAATACTAAATAGTATATATCCTTACAAATATTTATTTATAATATTATATGAAAAATTGAATGAATATTACAAAATCTCAAGATTTTCCTCTTCCTCTCAATGTCTTCGTCAAAGAGTTTAAGAGATCCATATTTCCTTTCAAAAAGATTAGCTACTCAAAATTAAAAGCAGTTAGGGCTGACCTCTTTGCCCCCTCAAAATATCCCCACCAGTACTAAATATTCTCTCTAACAGCAGCAGAACTAGGGGAGGTGTATTATATATTTTATGAACAAGTTCAGCAAATTCTGCCTATGCTGAAAGGAAAGATGTCCTTGGTGAGGGGAGTGTGCTGGTGTAAGTTCGCTTCCAGCAGTCCATTGCTAATATAAGGTCCTCACCTAAATCATTCTGCCTCCCTTCTGAAATTTTTTAACCACCCTGTCCACCCATAAGAAGGTCTATTTCGTTCAAGATTTTAGTAGAATCCATGAAAGCCTCGCGACGCCTGCAGGGTCGATGCTAATGCTACGTATCAGCTCATTTAATGTATATATATATATATATATATATATATATATATATATATATATATATATATATATATATATATATATATATATATATATATATATATATATATATATCTTTATATATACTATATATATATAACATAACATATATAATATTATATATATATATATATATATATATATATATAAATATATGTAATACATATTATCTATATATATATATATATATATATATATATATATATATATATATATATATATATATATATATAACATAATAATATATATATATATATATATATATATATATATATATATATATTTATATATATATATAACTATATATATATATATATATATATATAACTCATATATATATATAAACAAATATATAATATATATAATAATATATATATATATATATATATATATATATATATATATATATATATATATATATATTAATCAATTCTGTGTAAAACCCAAATATATATATATATATATATATATATATATATATATATATATATAATAATATATTTATATATATATATATGTATATATTTATATATATATATATATATATATATATATGTGTATAATATTTATATATATATATATATATATATATATATATATATATATATTGCCTAGTTATTATAGTAATAATATAATTAATTAAAGTTATAGATGAGGGTAATAGCCATTCAGTCTATAAAATCAATTTAAATGTTATTTATTATATATGGTACCATTAAGGAGGTTGAGATTGGTTTGGAAGTTTAATTACTAAAAAACAATAAGTCTTAGACTAAAAGTATAATTAGTTATAAACTTAAAATAAAAAATTATATTATTTCTTATTATACCAATAAGAATTCTTAATAAGTAAACTATGCTTTCATTTTTCAAAAAGGTGCGGACCAAAAGAGCGGAAATTTTTTGATCCACACGTGCAAGTCCGCTAATTTCCTGACGACTCCCGCACCTCCGCTAGTCCGCACCTATTCTGGTAGTCCGCTCGGAGCGGACTGACGGACAACGGACTGAGCGGACTAAAGGCGGAGGTGCCCACCTACGATGCTATATAACATATATATATATATATATATAATATATATATAACTTAACTTATAACCTTATATATATATATATATATATATATATAATATAATAACATATATATATCTTTATATATTCTTCTATATATATATATATATATATATATATAATATATATAATATATATATATATAACTTAACATATATATATATATATATATATGTATAATATATATATATATATATATATATATAACTATAACTTCTTTCTTTCATATATATATATATATATATATATATATATATATATACTATATATATATATATTTTATATATATTATGCAAAAAACTAAACAATGAATGAATTCTTCATTACTAAACCTTTGTGGAATTCCAGCATTGGTTGTAATTTCGAATCACCCTGCCATTAAGGAACATATATTTTCTTCCTCCATTGATTCACTGAAAGATGTTTCTAGTTTTGATATTTGGAGTCCAGCTCTTCATAATGTGGTAGCTGAAATATTGGAAGGCAGTAACTTACCAACGGAGGCCATTCCATGGCATTTTCTTCCTTCCATCGGAATCGAGATGTTGAAGTGGGCAGAGTATCTAAAAACACATTTCAAATTATCAACGAACTTTATAAAAGATTTTATCAAAAGTTCCTATTTTACATCAAGTGGATTGTTTGATGAGGAAAAAGCAGCCAGGGAATTGGTGAAGGATCCAAGTTTGAGTGTTTTTCTTCAATATAAGATTGCTTGCCATTATTTCTTTCGAGATACTGCACAACGTTTGTGGCAGCTATACCATATCAAAGAATTAGAGTTTAAAAACATTTTCATTACATACGATTCAGAAAGCCCTTTGGTATTGTGGACAAAATATATTTTGTGAGGAAATTGAAAAATCCTTCAATGGCAGGTCTAATTTCGAAAGCATATCATGCGATTTTATTTCCAAAGTATTTTCTTATGGACCAGCAACAAATGGTTATTTAGCAGCAATAAAGTCGATCGTTATGCCAGAATCAAGAAACATGTTGGAGGCAATTGAAAATAATTTCGGAAGTGAAGTATTTGCCAATACTGTGAATCAGATTGCAATTTTCTTTGAAAATCATAACTCAATACATGAACTGTCACTATCAAGGGATTTTTCAGTTCACCGCGATATTACGATGCATTTAGTTAATTTGGCTAAACCAGAAATTAGAGAGTCATTTTTACTTCGTTTTAACTTAGTGTATGGGCTGTTAAGATGCTTTTTAACCTGGCCATACCAGGATTTTTTCATGAAAACGGCAATATTAGTCTTCCACATTTTAAATGAAACGCATTTTTATTGTCTAAGACAGATATAATTTATGCGACTAAAGATTCCAATTTAAGCCAGACCTACAATTATCATAATTTACTGAGGGAATTTTGGATTAAAAGTCCTTCAAGCCATAAGAAATTTGCTATAAAGTTGGAATGTGAAGGTTTAGACTCCTCCTTTGATCGTATTGATGTATTAGGAGGTAAACTGTTGAGAGAGATAATTTTGTCCAATAATTTTTCACATGACGATCAGATCAACTTTCGATTAATATTAGAAAATGCAACGTTGGAAGAAAAAGAAATTATACTGAGGAAAAATGGAGATAAAGATATTTTTCATCTTCTTTTTAAAAATCAATTCAAATTGGCCGATATGTATATAAACACCTTATGTATTAAAGAAAATACACGCAGGGAAACTAAAAAGAAACAAGCAGTTTCGTTTATCCATGTATTTGGGATAGAAAAAGGAAATTTAGATATGGTAGATAAGTTTGTGAATTGGACTGTCAGTCCTGACGAAGTTTGTAACCTAAAGAAAGAAATCTTCCATAAAGTTTTTAGATTATCCTACTTAGCTTATGAATTTGTTTCCTCTGAAATTCCTGTTGCCCATCTCACTAAACTTTTTGAGTGGTTTGAGAAAACGGATGAAGAAATTAAAGAATGGAAAATGAACTATGTATTTGAATGGCCATTTTCTACTTTTTTTTTAACAATCATAATTTTATCATTAAACAATATGATGACTTTTTTGAATGGCTTGATTATACAGAACAAAAAATTTCGGACACTAAAAGTAAAATTCTTGAAAATGCTTCCCCAGAATGTTTGGATTCATTATATTTTCAAATAATGGACCCAAAATCTTTTTACAAAAGGTTATTATACCTGTGCTCAGGTAATAAAGAACGAGCCAGTGAATATGTCATGAAGTTACATCTTCTCTTTAAATTTTACGGAAAAAAGTGTCATATTTGTGGAAAGAGCGGTCGTATTTACTTTAAGAACGGTGAGTTAAGAAATACGTTTTCGCACCGAATGAACTGTTCAGAGATGGAAACTATGGAAGAAGTTTGTTGTAATCTAAAACAACTTTATGACATAATATTGGAGTAAGACAGTGAGAGAATTTAAAGAAACATAAAAGAAAATTGCCCAAATTATTGTTTAAACCTCATATCACGAAATAGCTATATATATATATATATATATATATATATATATATATATATATAAATAAAATAAAAAAAAAAATAGAAATATATATATATATATATATATATATATATATATATATATATATATATATATATATATATAAATATAATAATAATAATAATAATAATAATAATAATAATAATAGTAATAATAACATAGCTATATATATATATATATATATTTAATAATAATATATATATATATATATATATATATATATATATATATATATATATATATATATAAAAATAATATATATATATATATATATATATATATATATATATATATATATATATATATATATATATATATATATATATATTTATATAATTTCTCTCTATCTATATATAAATATATATATAAATATATATATAACAATATATATATATATGCTTAACATATATATATATATATATATATATATATATATATATATATATATATATACTCTCTTATAACTACTCTTTCATAACAACATATATATATATATACTACTATATTGGTGGCCATAAAGTCTTTCAACATTACGAATATTCATTACAAACAATCCATGACAGGTACATCTGTATGATGTGTGGAAAAAGGAAGAACAAAGTAACAGGCTGCAACCGTAAAGACTGAACATGGCTCCTGCGTAGAAGAACAGGTCACCGGTTACTGTTCAGCGGAATTTTAGGATGGAATATGGAAGACCACCAATAGATTAAAAGAGCATCGCTGGGTTTAAGTTTACGAAGCATTATGCTGTCCCGTCCGCTAACAGGACGACCATCTGTCAGTGAGGAGACTGTTGTTACTATGCGTCAAGCAATCGTACAAAGCCCTTCCTCGTATATACGTCGTGCTTTCAGTTAACTATGTATTTCCCGATCCACAGTGTAAAAAACCTCTACACGGACGACAGCACATATATGCGTATAAAGTCCAGATTGCTCAAGCTTTTCAGCCAAATGATCGCCCTCGTTGTGCTGCTTTTGCGACCGAGTAGTTGCAACGAATCAGTCACGACAATGATTATCTGCAGCATTTGTATTTTACAGACAGGGATACTTTTCACATCCCTGGAAAGGTGAAGAGGGGACAATGTTTGAATAAAAGGTTATGAAAATCTACATGTCGCCATGGAACATGTGAGAGATAACCCATGATTGAATGTTTAGTGCTGTTTGATGCATAACAGGACCAATGATCCCTTCTTTTTTGCCGAACCTATATATAGTAACGGCCTAATAGAAACATTTTTTGGCACCTCATCTGAATGACTTACAACCTTTAGCCCTTTCCTTATAGACGGTGCATCACCACATTGTGGATTACTCGTCCCTGAGTTCCTCGATCAAACATTTCAGGACATATGGATTGAGCGATACTGTCTGACACGCTGGCCACCACGTTCGTCCTACATAACCATCCTTAACTTTTTCCTGTGTAGTTATGTCAAGGTCAAAGTGTATTTCATTTGCCACAAATCATTCAATTGTGCCTGTAATAGTTTGCTTCAAATAAATGTTTGTTATATTGGATAGACATTATAGCTACCATATATATATATATATATATATATATATATATATATATATATATATATATATATATATATTTTTTCTATATAATAATAATATATATATAATATATATATATATATATATATATATATATATATATATATATATATATATATATATATATATATATATATATATATATATATAATAATATATATATATATATATATATTATATATATATATATATACTATATATATATATATATATATATATATATATATATATAACGCTAACTATATATCTTATTCTATCCTTCTGATGGAGCTTTTTCGAAGTCTGTCAGGTGACAGAACGCTCTCAGATCTGCCTTCCTGGTCTGCTCCTGATCCACCTCTTCCATCGTTGTTCCTCTGTCGCTCACCGCTTCCTCCACTGCATCCATCCATTTTTTTCTAGGTCTTCCCGACGGTCTTCGTCCAACGGTCTCCATTCCAGCATTATTTTCGGTCCTGCTCTCTCCTCCATTCTTTTCACATGTCCATACCATTGTAGCTGCTTCTTTTGTATTTGTTCACTCACAGAGTCGATTCTTAATTCTCTCCTTGTGTCCTCACTTCTTTTTCTATCTCTCAGGGTAACCCCCTTTATCAACCTCAGTACCCTCATCTCCGCTGCATCTATCCTTCGCTTCTGTACTGTATTTAGGGCCCAACATTCAGCCCCATATATCAGTAACGATCTCAATACCGTTTTTCATACTATCATTTTCACTCCTTTGGGTATTTCTCTTTTCTTTAATATTGGGTAAAGTGCACCAACATTTTTAGAAAATTTTTTCATTCTTTCCCTCAACTCATCTTCATTTCCTCCCACCCCTCCACAATTCACCCTCAAGTATTTAGTGTGACCTGTCTCGATGCAGTTCCTTCTATTCTCATGTTTAAATCCTCCTTCACCCTAGCTACTTTCATAATTTCTGTCTTTTCGGTGCTTAATTTCATATCCAATCTTCTCATTTTGCCATTCCATCTGTCCATCATCTCCTGTAGATCAGCTTCCTCCTCCGCTATTAGAGCTGCGTCGTCAGCATAGACCAGGATGTGCTCCGCATTTTCCTGTCTATAAATTCTCTTCAAACCCTAGTCCATATATATTATGAACAGTAACGGAGAGAGGGAACGCTTCCTTGTCTCACTCCCATATCTATACTGAACCAACTCTCATCCCCTATTATCTTGTTTCTAGAAGTCTGGTATGTGCTTTTAATTTTTCTTATTAGCTTTTGAGTGATTCTATACTCCGGTTCTCCCAGCACTTTCCATAACTTTTCTCTATCCTATCAAATGCTTTTTCCAAGTCCAAAATCCACATCGGCCTTCTTCCACTCTTTGTCTTTTCTACCAACATTTTCAAGTAGAATATTGGCTCCGTTGTGCTTCTGCCCGCTCTGAATCCGTATTGCCATTCTCCCAAGACTCCCTCTACTCGGCTTTGCAGTCTTCTCTTCAATATTCTTTCATATACTTTGCTAGCTACGTTTAAAAGTGCTATCCCTCTATAGTTACCACATACTCTTCTGTCACCTTTCTTGTATATTGGGCATATTGTTGCTTGTCCCCACTCCTCCGGCACGCTTTCTTCTCTCTATATCTCTTTTATTATATCGTACAACCATTTTATCACTTCTTCTCCTGTCTTATAGAGCTCGGCACTTAATCCGTCTGTGCCAGGTCTTTAGTACTGCCTCTCTCACCTCTTCCATTGTTATTTCCGCCTCTTGTCCTCTTTCAGTCTCCACATCCATCCCACCTCTCTCAATCTCATCTCCCACCTCCACGCAGTTTAACAACTCCTCAAAATACTATCTCCATCTCTCCATCACCTCCCTCTCTTCTGTCAGTATCTCTCCCTCCTTATTCATTATTGCGGACGTTTCCAGATCTCTCTTTGTTCACGTGCCTTTCGCCAATCCGTATATTAATTTTCTTGTCCTCCTCCAGCTCTGTCCCAATTCTTTCCCAGGATTGTTTCATAGAGCGTTTCTTTATATTTTCAGCATTTTTTCTGGCCTCTACGTATATTAGTCTGTCTTCTTCAATTCTTCTATTAATATATATTTGTTTATATATATATATATATATATATATATATATATATATATATATATATATATATATATATATATATATATATATATATATATATATATATATATATTATCTATGTTTTTATTCTATATATATATATATATATATATATAACTGCACTCTTGAACTTATATAATAAATTATTATTATATATTATTATTATTATTATTATTATTATTATTATTATTATTATTATTATTATTATTATTATTATTATTATTATTATTATTATTATTATTATTATTATCTTCATTTCTTGTTATTTTTCATTATTGTTGTTTCTGGGCTCCGGGCGCGGTTCATTGTGTATTATTATTATTATTATTATTTATTATTATTATTATTATTATTATTATTATTATTATTATTATTATTATTGTTATTTTTAATTATTTTATTATTATTATTATTATTGTCATTGCTATTATTACTATTTTTATTTTTATTTTATTTTAATTTTATTCTTATTTTATATTTGTATATATATTTAATTACCTTTGGTCAATATATTTTATAACAGTGTTGGTCATACCACAAATTCTTGTACTTGGCAAGCAGTATTTTGGTATCGCTTGTTTTTTTAGGTCCCCATTTTTTGGTTTATTTACTTTTTTATTTTATGGCGTCTGCAGAAGACATAAGTCTGGCGAAACGTCACGCCTTAATCCACCTCTTTCCCCCGTTTTAACTTTATGGTTTGTGGTTTTGTTTATATATATATATATATATATATATATATATATATATATATATATATATATATATATATATATATATATATATCTGCTGCTCTTGCATATATATATATAACTATATATATATACTATATATATATACTATATATATAGGCACTACTCCTTTAAAAGTTAGTTACATAAAAAGACATATCGAAAAATCGCCGAACATCGTGCAGCCCGCAGGTGTCACGTGTAGCTAAAATAATAAAAAGAGCGCAAGAGTTGCCACAAGTTGCTTTTTTATCATGTTAATTTTATGTTAGTAACATCTTAGTAACGTTGCTGAAGGAATCGAGCCAGAGCGATTACCCATTCGATCCCCAGGCCAGCTCTTCCCATCTTTTCGATTTAATCTTGGGTATTCTTTAGCTTAAAAAAAAATGTTTTTATTGCTCTGACGCTCTATTTCCTTGAAATAATCGAAAAAATCGATTACACCGTTCGTTCGATATATATCAGTTAACTTCCTTTTAAAGGACAAATGTACCTATATATATACTATATATATATATATATATATATATATATATATATATATATAGCATAATATAATATATATATATATATATATATATATATATATACATATATATATATATATATATATTTATATATATATATATATATATATATATACTATATACTATATATATATATATATATATATATATATATATATATATATATATATATATATATATATATATATATATATATAATAATAATTTGGAAAAAATAATGACGAAGTAGACTCGGAAAAAATTTCACAGGTAGCCTCATGATGCGTATATAGTCATTTGGGACGATAAAAGAATTTTTCTGACCTGGAAGGCCTGACCTGACCTTACCTAGCCTAACCTAACCCTAACCTAACTTCTTCTAACCTACAAAGTAAACCCTAGCTTCAGACTAACCCTACGGCCTAACCTAACCTAGCCTAGCATAACCTAACCTAACTATTTTAAAAAAAAAAATCATTTTCTCACCTAGAACATCTATTTATGTGTCATGAGTTGCTGCCTGTTTTTGATCCCCATCCGTGTGGACGTTAAATTAATATTAATAAATATATAAATATATATATATATATATATATATATATATATATATATATATATATATATATATATATATATATATATATATATATATATATATATATATATATATATATATATTAAAAGAACTTAGTAAACCAATTAAAATTGACGTCAACATTTATACCCATAAAATTTATCTTTAACAGTGTCATGCCAATTGGTAATTACCCGATTTGCGGGTATTTTAGGGTAGTGCGGGTATTTTGAAGAGTATTATTGTTTGGGGGTATTTGGAGGGTAAAATAACAATTATAGAAAAAAAGAATAAACTTTAGTAACATATTATATTTAATTTTCCTGAAATTAAGGGAAAATTAAGATTATAAGAAAAAACACGTCTACATGTTAATAACATGTAAGACGTTATGTAAATATTAAGGTAAGCAAAGGATTATGCCCAGGGCTAGCAAATTGCTAATTGACAACATTTGCTCAAAACTACCGTACAGCTTAAAATGAAAAAAAAATTACGATAAAATTTGCTCAAAACTACCGTACAGCTTAAAATGAAAAATACGATAAAATTTGCTCAAATCTACCGTACAGCTTAAAATGAAAAATACGATAAAATTTGCTCAAAACTACCGTGCAGCTTAAAATGAAAAATACGATAAAATTTGCTCAAAACTACCGTACAGCTTAAAATGAAAAATACGATAAAATATGCTCAAAACTACCGTACAGCTTCACTACCAATTTTACTATGCATTGTGAGATCCCTGTAAGGGAAATTCAAGTTTATCATGCAGTAAATTTATTTTACTTTTAAATTTTTTCAAAATTTTAAAACTTATATGACCTCTTGTTAAATGACCAAATATTTACATTAATTATATTACTCGAAAGCTTAAAAACAATTATATTGCAAGAGGGAAATAGGTATTGCCAAACGTAAGATGCTAAAAAAATTAAAAAAAAATTATATTGCAAGAGGGTACTAGGTCATTTCTTGAAAGGAAGGAATTTAGCTTTTAAAACAAATTAGTCTTTTCATTCTGAATTAAGTATTGCCAAACGTATGATGCTTAAAATTAAATTTATAATGTAGATTAAATTCTATAATTCAAATTAGTCTTAAAAAAAATGGGAACGTATTTTAGGCCTCTCGGTTAATGACTAATTATTTAAATATTGTTTGGCTAGAAGGCTTAAAAAAAAAATTAAAAAAAGAAATTAATTATATCAAAAAAAAAAAGGTAGCACTTTAAATAAAAAAGAAAAAAATATATATATATATATATATATATATATATATATATATATATATATATATATATATATATATATATATATATATATATATAATATATATATATATATTTATGTATATTATTATTATTATTATTATTATTATTATTATTATTATTATTATTATTATTATTATTATTATTATTATTATTATTATTATTATTATTATTATTATTATTATTATTATTATTATTATTATTATTATTATTATTATTATTATTATTTTAATTATTATTATAACTTAGGCTTGCTATAAGCTTAATTTAAACCGGCTTATCACTACAGTTAGGTCCCAAATGCAAGCAATGCATAAAAATTATATCTTACCAAGTGTATGAATCGGTTTTTGAAGTAACGGTATGAAACTATAGTATTTTCTTTAATATAAAAAAATTAATTTCACTACTGTGCCACAAAACATACGAAAACGAGGCAATATATACCAAACAATTTTCTTTACGACTACAACACATGGAAAGCAAGCCCTACTGAATGAAAGATTTCCAAAAATTAAATTCTTTTAAAGAAAACAGAAATTGATCTGCGTGAAGGAAAAAAAAAACAAATTGTACTTTGTTCAAAGAAAATTCCATTAATAAAAAAAATGAATACATGTTTCTTGTTAGTAAGAGAAAAAAAAATATTTTAGAAAATTAGTTGCGAATTTTCTCTAAATATTGGAACGTGAAATGTGAAAAATCAAACAATGAAAATTATGGCGGTACTGCATTCGTAGATAACGAAAAGCCTTCTTTCGCTCATTATCCAAAAATCAAGAAAAACTTAAAGAAAATTGGAAATAGTAACCTCGATGGATCCGTTTTAAAAAGACAAAC
>JABUQX010145434.1:0-5000 GCA_015478945.1 Trachelipus rathkii
ATGGTCTGGAGCCAAGAGTATAGATCTAAAGTTCAATGTGTTCAGATGGACAATCTTAAAGGGACATACTGATGTAGAAAAATTGATAAAATAGAGAGATCGTTTATGATTCGTAGTGTGAAGAAATGGGTAAACGAGAGAATAAATAAAAATATGTTGAGATGGTTTGGTCATGTGGAAGGATGATTGATAGTCGGTTTTTAGGCAGTGGCGAGTATGTTGGAAACCGACCGGCTGGTGGATCGAAGAAGAAAAAGTGGATTGGAGTCGACCAAACGAGATGTCTGAAGGACAGAAATGTGAGTTTGGCGAGGAGGCGAGGGACAAAAAAAAAGAAAAGAAAAAAGGTGTAGGATAAAGGTGAATAATAGGAGAGAATGGCGGGGTTTTGTGAGAGGTATGGTTGTGGCCCACCTGGAGTCAAAGGGATGAACACTTACACTGACGATTCTATAGTGAGGTCCGTCATGATCGCGGTCCCGTGAAGCTCTGAGGTGGATTTTCTGACTGCGACGAGTCCTTAATAATTAATGGTACAGAGGAGGTAGGCTGGGCTTTCTTTTCGACTTTTGTCATATTTTTATTTTTCTACTGCTTTTCTTTTCGATGCTTGTTACGCTCCTTACCCCCAGTCTTGGGAGAAAAAGGTAGATGAAAATTTATATATACAGTATACTATATATATAATATATATATATATATATATATATATATATATATATATATATATATATATATATATATATATATATATATATATATATATATATATATAATAATAATAATAATAATAATATAATAATAATAATAATAATCAGATCATGAAATGTAATAATTAAACTTTACTGAAATACCTAAACTCTACTTTATATGTATACCTCTTTTAATATATTGTATTTGCTGTATTTAATGCTAAATACCCTAAAAGTTAATCTCTGCTAAGAAAAAAAAGGCTGATATTTCCACCACACAAATCTCTGAGTACAAAGGCAAGAAAGTAAGTGAAAAAGAGGAAAGGAAATGTGTTAAGAATTTTCCAGACAAAGGTGAAAAAAGGATGGATGATAGTCCCAGTTGTAGTTAGATAAAATTGAGTGTGTTGGGAACAGACTGGCTGGAAAAGATCAGAGAAATAAAAGTGGCGTTAGTCGATTAAGAATGCTTGAGATTGGAATGTGAAGTTGTTGTTGCTTGAGAAGAATGGTTCACAATAGAGGAATGAGTGAAAGCTTGGTTTGTGTGAGAACTGAAACCATAGCAAACCTACAGTGGTGATTATCACGATATGAAGTTTCAGTCAATTCGCTGCGTGACAGTCACTGAGTTAAGGAGGTACAGAGTTTTCTGACTTAGAGTCACTTTCTTTTCTTATACTCTTTGGTGCCGCAGTCTTTACTCACTACTAATCTAGGGACTGAGAATATATATATATATATGTATATATATATATGCTTTATAATATATATATATACCTATATATATATATATATATATAACTATATATATATATAACAATATACTATAAATTTTTAGGAACTTCAGAGTGAATCTTTCCAGAGTTCAATGTGTTTTTGTTCTTTAAATCCTGCTTCTCTCAAAGAGCCACAAATTATCGCTGAAACTCAATCATATGAATCAACTGATCCATCAAAAACTAATGATCCATCAGAGCAAGTGAGAAAAAAAAGCAAGATATTCGATGAAAGTCAATCAACTGATCCATCAAGAACTACTGATCCATCAGAACAGGTGAGCAAAAAGTCAAGATATTCGAAATATGTTTGTATCATTTGCCATGTTGATATCCTTACCTATCCACAACTTTGATTTCATATGAAAACTGTATGAGGAATATCATAATTGAAACCCTTATTGAATTTTTAGAGTAAATATAAATTTTTTTATTTATCTTTTGACAAAATAAAATTTGTAGATGCAATTTATAAACAAGTTTCATTGATTCGCAGTCACCGACATATAAAAATTCATTAATGTAAGTAGTTTGTGTCTATTGATGTCCATTTATTTTCAGTAAAAATAAGATGCTAACTGGAAAGAATAGAGTACGTCAAGGTCTTTGTTATAAAGCACTAGGTCGGACGATGCTTCTACATTATCCGAAAATCCATATGGAGGAAAGTTTTATTAAAAGAAAACGCAAAGAAGTATTAGTAAGTTTTACTCTAAATGTTTTCCAATGATTAACATTCTTAAATTATTTTATGATTGCACATGATGTTTGAAGTTGAAAAGTAGATGATTAATATATTATTATTATTATTAATAATATTAATGTTAATA
Organism: Trachelipus rathkii; assembly: GCA_015478945.1. Lineage (NCBI taxonomy): Eukaryota > Metazoa > Arthropoda > Malacostraca > Isopoda > Trachelipodidae > Trachelipus > Trachelipus rathkii. Next base: position 2,302 of record JABUQX010145434.1, read on the forward strand.
TTAATAATATGTTCATTATTAAATGTGTATTATTATTATTAATATTATTATTATTATGTTATTTTTTATATCTTTCTTTATCTTCCTTCTATTTTCCCAAGAATGGGATGGAGTAGGGTGCGTGACGAGCATCGGAAGAAAAGCAATGAAGAAACATGACATTAAATCAGCCCAGCCTTACGCTCCCTCAGTACCATTAATTAGTGTGAGAACTCATCGCGGTCAGAAAATCAAAACTTCATGGGACAGCGATGGACCTCACTATGGTAGATCGTAAATGTATGGAGTTCATCCCTTGGCCCAGGCCACAACCATACCCCCTCACAATCCCCAGCCATTCACTCCTGTTATACACTTTTCTCGCACTCTACCAAGCTCCCATTTCTCCTTCAAACATTCGTTTACTGACTCCAATCCACTTTATCTTTGGGTCTACAGCCGGTCGGTTCCCAACACACCCGCCACTATACATCCGCTTAACCAACCGACTATCATTCTACATCCTTTCCATATGACCAAACCATCTCAACATGCTTTCATTTATTCTCTCATTTGCCTCTTTACACCCCACCACTCTCTAATAAGTTCATTCTCATTTTATCAATTCTTCTCACACCTAGCACACCTAGATTCTATGAACACAGTGAACTTTAGATCTATACTTCTTATTCAGACCATGTCTACTACTATACAATAACACAGGTAACTAACATACCCTCATGTAGACCCTGCTTCCCTCTGAACTTAGATCTTTTACATTCTGTTAACGATTTAATTGCACCACATCACCTTCCTACCATTCACAACTTTTCTTACTACTCTGCATCGTCCGTTCCTTCTCATCCAACACATACCTAAATATTTAAACTCGGACACACTTGTTCCAGCTGCTCACCATCTAACATAACTTCCACACTGAGGATGGTCCTCACTCCTAACCATAACCTTACTCTTATCACGTTACTTTCAAACCTCTTTTACCTAACTTGGAAATCTCTCCTGTCCTCTAATCTCTTCAGTTGGCCATTGAACAAAAAAGTCACATGAGAATAGTCAACTTAATTTATGTAATAAAGAATAATAACTTTTTATACATTCTGCTTTTTTTTACTTTTTAGCAGTTTTTTCATAGCGATAAATTTCATAATAATGGTCCGGCTGATTCATTTTTTTTGATTAGATGCTTGTCACTATCCCAATATGAAGATTGCAGGTATTCAGATCTTACACACTTCACTATCGTCATACATACTTTGATTCCATTCAAAAGCCTCCACCACTACCATATATCACTAACACCTGCCACTTAAAGCACCTATTAACTCTATCCTTACGCCTATTTGGAAATCCATAAACCTAAATACAATTTATTCTTCTTCTCCCTCATTTTCTCAATCATTTGTTTCCATGTAAAGATTTGATCCACATCCTCTACCGCTCTAACACCCTTGTTCTTCACCAATCAGTCCTTCAGTCACTCAGCACACTCTTTTCGACCTAAATACCAGCATATACCTTCTCTACAACACTCAATAAACTTATTCCCCCTATAATTTCTACAGTTCCCCATTTCTCCTTTACCCTTATAAGGGTACTATTACCTGCTCTCTCCTCAATCCCACTTGGAACTATACTACTCCACTTTTTATTACACAACTTCCAAATCAATCAATCACCATCTTGCCTCCGTTCTTTATCATTTCACCAGTAACATTCCATCTGTACTTGCGGAATTACCATTCTTCAACTTTTCTCACTCTACCTACCTCCTGCTTGCTAATAACCTCATCCCCAAAATACCTATTCCTTCTTGCACCATCAAATCCACGTACTATCACCTCTTCATTACTGCCAATATTAAAATCCAGATTTTCAAAGTGTTCTTTCCACACTCCCTCACATCCATTCATCAGTTACAAAAAACACCATCCCTATTCGTTATTCTATGCTAAGCAGATTTCCCATATTCTCATTCTTAACCTTTCGCTTCCCTTCGAAAGAGCTTCCCTCATATCATGGATCCCATTCCTTACTCCTTCAAGCTTCATTTATCTTCTTTTCTCCTACAACAATACCTTTTAAATTATATATATATATATATATAATAATGACAACTTTATATATATATAATAGCAACATAATAATAATAATATGTATAATAATATGTAATATAATAATATATATATATATCTAATAATAATATATATATATATATATACGGTATAATACATATATATATATATAAATTTAATATAATAATAATATATATAATATATATATAATAATAATATATATATATATATATATATATATATATATATATATATATATATATATAATAATAATAATATATGTATATATATATATAATATATATATATACATTATATATATATATATATATATATATATATATAACAACTATATATATATATATATATATATATATATATATATATATATAATATATATCTCTCTACCTATATAATCTCAGATAACTTACCAAGTTCAACTAACCCTCCATATGACCTTAGACGAAATGCGATGTATCATCTCGAGCATCATAGAAAAAGTTAAAAAATTCAAAAATTGTTTAAAACTCATTAGTTTTTTTGAACATCGAATCTCAGAACGCAGATGGAAGTGGAAACTTGCTAGAAGCAGGAATTTCAGAAGTTATTCCGAAAAGAGATGGGCCCT
>JABUQX010145434.1:10000-15000 GCA_015478945.1 Trachelipus rathkii
AAAACAAAAAATAATGAAGGAAACTTTCCGAACAATACTGATATGGAGGCAAAGGTAATGTCAATCTACCAGACTTCTTTAGAGGAAGGTTATAATTCTTAGTCCTAAATTCAATATTCCCATCATAGAAGCCTGGAATGCTATTTTGAGCAGGTTGCTGAGACTGTTAACAAGCCTAATGTTTGGGAACTCTCGTAGATAGCTTTGATGTATCAACGTTGAGCAAGTTTCCATTTGTGCTAGATATGTTAATACTGAGACACTTAAACTATGTGAAGTTTTTCTAAATTTTGTTCCTACATGTGATTTAACAGGCACAGGACTGGCTGATCTAATTTTTGAAAATTTTGGATTGTTTGATATTGATACAGCATCTGTCTTCGGGGTCAGGATATGATGAAGCTGTAGCGATGTCAGATTGCCTTCAATAGCTGGGACCTAGCGCACACGTTTCTGGGATTTATTCACTGCGGCTTACACTCATTTGCGCCCGCTCATTCCCCGCTGGTTTAGTTCGTGTTCAAGACCTGTGAAGTAGTGGGTGGATGTTGCATTGAAGTCATTGCAAAATCAAATTATTTTTTAAGTTCATCAAAAAGAAAAGACATTTTATGTAAATAAATCGAAAATTTAGAATCCTCAATGAAAGTTAAAACTTTGAAAAGACACTGTACCACACGCTGGATTGAAATATACCATTCTATGAATGATTTCTTTGAACTTTTAATGCCTGTATTAGACTCTTTAGATGCAATTTATAACTGGAGAGGCACAGATGCTTCTCGAGATGCAGCACTGCTAAAAAGTGCTATATTACATCCACAGTTTTTGCTTTCCTTACTTGTCTTTAGTGAAGTGTTCGGAGTTGGACTACCACTTAGTAAACACTTACAAAAAATAAACACCGATCTTAAATCTTTTTAAATATGGCTACTGCTACACAGAGAGAACTACAAGGTCTGCACAATGATGCTAACAATCACTTTCGCATGATCTTTCAGGAAGCTAAAACTCTTTGCTAAAAACTTGTTGTTATGAATATTCCAAGAATAACAAGCAAGCAAAAATATCGTTCAAATCCATCCATTCTTGAGCCTGAAGATTACTATCGTGTCACTATTTATATTCCGTTCATTGAACTTTTTATATCTGAATTGGAACATAGATTCTTACGAAACACTGATATATTTAAAGGATTTCAAGTACTATTTCCATCATCAAATTCCCTTCCAATGTCCAGTGAGGAGGAAAGGGATTTGAGAGTTCTTCTAGAAACGTATGCTGCAGATCTCGACCAACCTCCTTCGGACGTAATGGCAGAGTTCAAATTATATAGGAAATGCCAAAATACCGAAAATCTGCCATATAAGACTGCAATGGATGCCCTATCTACATGCAATAAGGACATGTTCCCCAACATATTCAAGTTGCTGCAAATCCTCGCAACTATAACACCATCACATTTCAGCTATATATATATATATATATATTACTTATATATATATATCTTATATACCTTATATATACATATATACTTTTTTTACCTATATACTCTATATATATATATATAACTTTTTATATATATATATAAAGGAACAGCATTCTCCAAGATCCCCCAAAAAAATTAGTATTTACACTACTATATATATATATATATATATATATATATATATATATATATATATATATATATATATATATAATATATATATATATATATATATATACTATATATACTACCTACTATATATATATATATATATATATATCCAAATGTATCTGGCAACTGCATTAAGAACAATATTGAAGGAGAGGTGTGTGTCAGTGTAATATTATCATTATCACCATTACCATCACCATCACCATCCATCACCATCACCATCACCATCCCATCACCATCACCATCACCACCATTCTTAAAACCATTGCATATATACTGTATTTATTATTATTCAGCTACTGGACTACCTATAATATCCTTCATCTATAACTATCAATGGATTAGACTCTTCTGAACAAAAATAAGAAGCTACTTCAAAGTCCCTACCCACGTTTTTCTCAGATGGTATCTCGCATGGATCGTTGATTCCTTCTTCAATGTCCGAATCTTGGTTTTAACTTTACATAACACAAATTCTTTGTCAAGATTTCCCTGGTTATATTTCTCTGTGCCATGGTAGGGTCTTCTTCGTTCATAATGTCGGGTTTGATCCCACATTTTTTTATTTTTCTTCTAGAAAGAGACAGGATTGTCCAACATCATTAGCTTCTACAGAGTTTTAGCATAATTATACTAAGAGGTTCGTCTGCTAAACTGTTGCATCGATAATATGAACAGACCGCTTGTTGTGCCATGAAAAAGAAGCAGAATCAGAGAGGTGTCATGACTACACAGTTTACTATTGACCAAGAAATATATATATACCTCTCTTATACACCACTATATACTCTCTCTCTCATATATATATATACCTATATATATATATATATATATATATGCTATATATATATATATATATATATATATAGTAATATATATATATATGCGTGTCTGAGTAAAATTTCGTATAAGGAGTGTGTCGAAAGAAAATTATGAGCGAAAATGCGCAAAGAACAAAGAAGGACTTTAAAGATATTGACGCTTAATAATTTCAATAAAGATAGAGATTGAATAAAGCAATTGAAAGGGAGAAGCTCTAATACCTCACATGTTCGCTCCTTATGAAAAGGATGTATCTATCGCCTTCCATTCTCAGAATGTATCAGAGCTTTGAGGTTTGAGGTCAACACTTTGCAAGAAGTGGATTTTTTTTTTATGTTGAAAAACTTTAAGAAATTATTTTGTTATTAAAAAAAGCATTAAAATTTTTGGCAAAATACTAATTTTAAAATATTATTATTATTATTATTATTATTATTATTATTATTATTATTATTATTATTATTATTATTATTATTATTTATTATTATTATTATTATTATTATTATTATTATTATTATTATTATTATTATTATTATTATTATTATTATTATTATTATTATTATTATTATTATTATTATTATTATTGCTATTATTATTATTCATATTATTAATAATCTCTTCATGTATTATTATTATTAATGTATTATTAATATTATTATTATTATTATTATTATTATTGTATATTACTGTGCATTATTATTATTATTATTATTATTATTATTATGTATTATTGTTATTGTTGTTGTTGTTGTTGTTTTTGTTGTTTTTGTTGTTGATGTATTGTTTTTGTTGTTGTTATTGTTTTTGTTGTGGTTGTTAGAGCAATGTAGTGGTGGTAGTAGTAGTTGTATAGCATGGAAGAAAGTAGTTTTGCGTTGAAAAACTATTGGTCGATGAAAGGCTAAAATAGATTTATATATATATATATATATATATATATATATATATATATTATATATATATACATATATATATATACCATATATAATATATATCTGCTTTCTTCTTTATCTTTCTATATATCTATATTATTTTCTTACTAAGGTATATGATTGCTGACTGTCATTAGATTAGGGAAATGGAAAAATAAGAAAAGAGAAGATCTAGGATAGAGAGTAAAGAAGACGGATGAAAACTTCAACAGGACTATTAAAGAGAGTTCTAGAAGGTTTTTTGTTTTGTCAGATTGTCAGAGTAAAGAAAATGTGACGCATTTGTTGAGACCAGATTGTTGTTTGGAAGCAGCTAACAAAATTTATCAAAATCTACTAAAACCGTTTAAAATTTTATTGGATCAAAAAATTTAAATTAAAATCAGATTATAAAACAATAAAAACTAATTTTTTAATGAATTCAAGAGGAGGAGCAACAAAATTTTGAATTCAGTTCTTTTGGAAATTTTAATAATATTAAATAGACAAATAAAGCGGTATCCTAAATAATTTATTTGAGGAGCGGCAAAACTAAATTATCAATTCTTTTTGACATAAATGAATAAAATATTATTTGGACTTGAAATAAAAATACTACAAATAATTTCTGATTAAGTGGAGGTTACGGCACGCTTCTAGGTGAAATATGAAGATGTCACTCTGCATAGCTCTCACTAAGGCTAAGAGGAATAATGAGAACAACACACCATTTTCGCCCGCCATGAACGGTCTGCAGTAGTTTTAAAAATACATTCTGCGATTGACACCATCCTGTATTCCATTCGGGGGACACAGTGTTTAGAATAATATTAATAATAATAATAATAATAATAATAATAATAATAATAATAATAATAATAATAATAATAATAATAATAATAATAATAATAATAATAATAATAATAATAATAATAATAATATATAATAATAATAATAATAATATATAATAATAATAATATAATAATAATAATAATAATAATAATAATAATAATAATAATAATAATATAATAATAATAATAATAATAAGTGTGTGTATGATGTCAATATTAATAAATAAATAAATAAATAATCAAATATGAAATAAAATAAGTAAATGAAAATGATGAGAGAGGAGGAAGGAGGAAGGAAGGAGGAGGAGGAGGGAGGAGGAGGAGGAGGGAGAGGAGGAGGAGGAGGAGGAGGGAAGGAGGAAGGAGAGGAAGGAGGAAGGAAGGAGGAAGAGGGAGGAAGGATAGGGAGAAGGAAGAGGATAACAGTTATACTGTGAATGTGTGTGTAATAAATAAATAATGTAGCAATGTTAATATATGATAATCTGTGTATTAAGCTATTAATGGCAATATCTTCAATAATAATAATAATACTCCTTAATAACAATAAATATTAAGAGTAACATTAAAAATAGTAATAATAATATCTAATTTTCATATAATAATAATAATAATATAATAATAATAATAATAATAATATTATATAATAATAATGATAATAATAATAATAATAATAATAATAATAATAATAATAATAATATAATATATCATAATAATAATAATAATAATAATAATAATAATAATAATAATAATAAT
>JABUQX010145434.1:22500-40000 GCA_015478945.1 Trachelipus rathkii
TGTTGAAAACTTTTGAAATTGACATTTATTAATTTATTAACTCTCTGAAAGCACTAATGAATTTAATTCCTTAACTTCATAAATTACGACAATAATCTATTGATGTAAATATAGAACTATAAGAATAAAGAATAAAAACTGAATAAAGTTTCATATACATTTCTTCAAGAAGTAGTCAAAAGCCAGGAATACCTAGGAGCGTGATAGGTATTTTTATTCATATTAGAGGCTGCAGTTTTAGCTAAAACCGCTATAAAAATATTAGAAAACACCCTAGGGCTAAATACCCGAAAAAATCTTCTTGAACTTCAAACACGCATCAGAAGCGGTATAACAGCTCAAAAAGTAAGGGGTTTTGAGAAAACCTGTCGTAACCAGAAAAGACCTAGAAAAGCTAAACAAACGGCAGCCCGTCAGTTGGCGTCCGATCTTAACGGGACTTAGAAGAAACTAGGTCGATGCAGCCGTTCTATATAGAGCTGAAATTGAAAAGCCTACAAAGTCCTATCCGGAAGAAAGAAGTGCTTTATTTCACTTTCCATAAACAGTGAAGAAAATAAATACAAAAATTTCAAAAGTAAAAGTGATTTCCTAAATTGGTGACGTCTAAATAAGCCCAGACAAATCGTATATTCGGAGTAATCGAAAACTCCGAAAATTTTCATTAACAACAAGACGTCCAAAAACCCAAGAAGGAAACTCCAAAAGGAACAAGGTCAAATCGCCATCTATGTGGTAAAAAGGTCAGTCTAAATTCTCATTGTATCTATTCTCAGTAATTTCTGACTTGCCTAGATCCTAAAGAGATCACAAGTCAAAAGTGCCAATATAAATACTTTGTATGAGTATATATATATATAGAAATATATATATATATATATAAATATATAGTCGTATTTATATTCATTTGCACATAAAGTCTTGCACAAGTACGTAAAGAAAAATATTCATTGAGGAGCAGTGTAATCAATTAAATATAAAAGTATTAACTTTGCATGAGTTAGGTGGCTTGCTTGCACAGATTTTAACTTTAATCTATCTGTAGGAAGGTACAATCCCACGATCACTATATAAATAATTAAATAGAATTTTCTGTTTTTAACAATAAAACCATCTCAATTTGCCTACAAAACCAAGTCTTATAAATAATATTCTTGCTTAAAGCCACTTTGCATCTAGTAATTAGTAACATGTATAAATATTAAAGCGTTTAAGAACTATTCTTTAAACTATATATTTATATATATATAATATGTATAAATATACATATTGCTGAAAGTAAATACACATAAGTGTGTGTGTGCTATTTGAATTTTACACAAAAGTTCTTTTTAAATTTTATAGACAATTATATTAATAACAACTTATATACATATTCATTCATTCACTATATTACATATAATATATTTACATCATATCAACCACCATCGAGTCTTTTGTGATCTATCAAATTTAAAAATACAGTTTCTTTAAAGAAATATAAAAAGGTGAGATAATAGTAGATAAAAGGTTTAAAAGTAACATATGTATATATATATAATATATATATATATATGAATCTCTATATTACCATAATATAAATATATAGGTGACAAATTGTGTAGTGAAATTTTATTACATTTTTATATTTTTTTCTACTTATATATATATTTGTCTACAGTTATCTTTTTTTTTTATTTGTGTGTAAGTTTTATATAAATATATATAGATATATATATATATATATAAATATATATATATATATATATATATATATATATATATATATATATATATATATATATATTTCATTTTTGTATATTTATATAAATAATAATTTTTTTTTTTTAATATAATTTAAGTAGTAGAGAGTCAATACGAGAAGGCTCGATAGTAAATGTCCCAAGGGTCAGATAGACCTATCACTCCTGAGAGATCACCACTTAGTCCCCCGGAGACCCCGGTAACAGTAGCTACACAGCAACCCACACATACACCACCACACACACCTGCATTAGTGTTAGAGAATCCTTTAAATATGACGGGAGAAGACGAACGTAGCGAGAGAGAAAATATGACGGCAGTAAATGTGAACCGACTTTTTATGTCCAAGATTAAAATTCCCATATTGGATGGGCCCCCAGCAATCGGTGCCGCATCCACTGGTCCCCATGTGAACTCGTGGTTAAAAATACTTGAGCATAACTTCGCTCAGGAGGGCATAACCAGAGATCAAGAAAAAATAACTTGCGCCCTTGTCCATATAAGCGCAGATGCAAACTCTTCAGCAAGAATAGCGCTAGAAGCAACCCCAGAGCTTTCTGAAGCAACTTCTTACGATGAATTTAAGAAGATACTACTTGAAAATTTAGCCCCTTTAACGTCATTTCGTGTTTGGGAGGTCTTTGAAGAACTTACGTCAATGAAATTGGGTAAAAGTTCGACCCTAGCGACTTTTTGTCATAAGTTAAGAAGATTGGTGATAGAGTTCTCTGAAGAACTCGAATTAAGATATGGTATAATAGTGAGTAAAGAGATGAGAAGAGTGTTGTTGTGGGGTAACACTTATATGAAGTTCACAGATGCAAAGACTAAAGAGAAAGTGGCAAAGATTTTTACAAAAGAGAATACAGCTTCTGAATTGATAAGTAAACTTAGTGCAAAGAAGATAGATAATAGAAGAAGAGCTGATGATAAAATAAGCGCAATAGGAGATAACTTTGAGAGAGGGATAAAGAGAAATGAGAATAGATTTGACAATAGAGGTAGTAGACCACAATATAGACCAGCAAGTTCATCAGCAGACAGGTACAGAAAACCTGGCAATAATTGGCCAAAAGATTATGACCGCAAATATAGAAGAGGTAATTATGATCCTCATTACAGTAAGGATATGACCATCCCAGGAACCTACAATAGTCCGGTTCCTATAAACAAGGAACAACAAGAGCTAGAAGTGATAGTAGATAAAAAACTGGCAACGATTTGGAAATTTACCTGAAAGCCCTATGCCAAGAGGACCTGACTTATGGTCGATAACAATGAAGTAGGAGATGATGCAACGCCCACGAGAGGGGTACGTTGGAATAAATTTAATAGGTCAAGGAGGGGCAGTAGTTCCCCCAGTCCGAGATTCACTCCAGAAAAGGGAGCAAGCCAAAAGGCAAATCGCAATGAGTATAAGGTAAATAAAGTGTCAGATGCAGTAGTTTCTGGAACAGAAACTCCTCCTATGCAGAATGCCAGACAGATGCATCGTTCTCATTCTAAGGAAGAGCTACTAAGAGACTCATATGAAGAACCGTCCAGTTCAGAAGTAGACTCGGACGAAGCAGAGTATATTAGAGGCAATATACACAAGAGTTGTAAAATATTGGAAAGGGGTGAGACACCCAACAAGGAGAAAGGCGATCAGAAAATGGCAAGAAAGCTGACCCATCGTATAATAAGCGAAAGCGGATCAGATTATGAAATGGTGGAGCCCAATAAAAAGGAGCAGTGTGCTAAGGTACAGAACAAAGCTTTTTTAGAAAAGGCAAGGCGTCGCGCATGCGCGCCACAAGAATAGATAACCTATTCAAGGAAGCACCTAGCGGCAGAGTAGCTTCAAATATGGATGATAAGACACCATTGCCGCACAAAGTGTGTAATATTAGTCACGCGGAGCAAGATAATCTTGCACCACACCGCACCAGAGTAGCCGCATATATTTAAATTGTAGTATTTTAAGCAATAATGATAAGTATTATCATAATGAACGAGCTTTTATCGATTCAGGATCGTCCCTTAACATTCTTAAATACACACACTTTAACGATTTAGAAGGTAGTTTTGATTTAATTTCCAAAGACATTAAACTTAATCTTGAAAGTATTACCCAGGGTGTAATACAGGTGTACGGAATCACCACACTTACATTAGAAATAGCTAATAGATCATGTCAGTTCAAATTTGTAATTGTAGGAGATAACTGTGATTTCGAAGGTAATCTCATTTTAGGCTGTGATATATTGTCACAGACCCCACTCATATTCGATTTTAAGGATAGGAAGTGCTATTTCAAAGAGGAAAGTAGCACAGGTTTAAAAGTAGATGTGAATAACCCAATACCGTTAATGGTAGACAAAAAGGTAAAACTATCCGCGAAGATGGTGGACAAGGAATGTTCCAACCAACGATCGAACGTAATCTGCGAAAACAAGACATCAGGAACAACGGGGAATCGCTGGCAGCAACGGAGGAGGAATATAAGACGTCGTAGACCGAATAAGAGATCGGGCCGATGCCATAGTACTTATAAATATGCCCGTGCAGACCTATGGCGACAACAACCGAATCCTGTATGGCAGAAAGGCAGAAGATTTAACCGATGTAATAATAGAAAGAACTGGCAGAGAAATAATAGAAAGCGCAGAAATAGGCGCAGAAACAAACACGCAGAAATAAAGGCTGGTACCAAAATAATAATAGGTACTCAAGAAACAGTCAAGATGATGCCGAAGACTGGTACGAGGATACCAGTAGAGAAAGATATAAAAGACCACCTCAGACTCACATGGCTGATGTCTTTGAAGGTGACATGTATTGTTATAAAGTCTCAAGAACTCCGGATCTACCTGTGATCCGTGAGGAAGAAGAATCAGACGCATTTGAAGAGGAGTCTGAAAGCGATGTCCAGAGTGGCGACAACCACACTCGTATGGAGTACGCACTTGAATCGGCAAATATGATACAGCGCACTGGCAAAGATACAGATGAAGACTCATACACATCCTATGATGAGAATGAGCATAATGGTCAATCATCTGATTCCGACATAGAAAATAATTATAGTGAGAATGAGCATAGCGCTCACGAGTTAGATTATGAGGATTTTATTCCTCATCCATCTGATCAAACGATACATTTCGATCATGATGAAGAGAATTATGAATATAATTCTGAAATAAGTGATCAGCGCGGTTATGATCAGAGCTCTGACCGTTGCAGTAGTATTAAAAGGAATTTTGCCAGAAACCCCAACCATAGTTGGAAGAGAAAGTATTGGAGCAATCATAGCATTCACTCCGATCATAGAAGAGATTCTGAAAATAAGATATTGGTTGATGGTGACAATACAGTACGGTACCGCACCGCACCATCCAATGCTCAACGATACACACCGAATTCTCATAGATATTCCAAATGGTGGATGGATACTAGGGATCGCGACCCAAAATATCCAAGAAATACCAAGACGAATGGAAGGAGAACCAGGAATGGTAAAGGGGCTAGAAGATGGAAGAGTGACGCACCCGCACTGAAAACTCAGCCATTCAACACAATCAAGATGTGGAATGCTTTCAAACAAGCAATCTGCACCCGCTAAGAGGCCAGTATGGCGGTACAAGGTCTGAAACTCAAATCACACAGCCTGTGTGTACGTCAATGGTACGTAAGACGTTTAATACCATAACACCAAACCGAGGTGAACTTAAGTGGAACCAAACTAGTATTGATACAGATGTGAACTTGGAATTGATCAGCCAACAAGCATCAACTTCAACTACCAGTAAGAGAAACTTAGGAAATCGCCTCAAGTCACATCATAAACATAGGAAGAAAAGATGTGCACCCGACACTACTTTGTGGAATGACAGTGAGGAGGAGAGAGATAATTGGGTCCCAGAGTCCGTCAATGATCGTCAGTCATTGCACTCGATTGGGAAGAGCTTAAAGACCTCAACAGAAGTGACTGTAGCCCAAGACTCTCGATTCCAATCTGACAATGAACAAGTGATGTCAAAAGTAGATAAAGAAAGAATAAAGAAAAATTGTTGGTAATAAATAATAATGGTAAAAACTTAGATAAATACACACCTGAAATAAATGCAGAACCTGATCTATATGAAGACACAGATACAATGTGTATAGTTAAACTTAATAATAATAAAAGAATTTTACCTAAATTTAAATACATTTTAGAAGCTAAAATTGAAGATGAAAATGCGCAACATTTGCCTGATAACAGCATGGTAATTACAGTACCAACTGATGCCTTTAGAGGTAGCGCAGCCATCTTTATACGGAGCACTTTATCAAATGTGAAGGAAGGTAATATAATTATAGAGCTGATTAATTTAGGAAGCCGCCCTATTGAAATAATGAAGGGTGAAGCTATAACAACAGCCTATCCAGTCTTGAGAAGAAATAGTACAGAAATTGAAAGAGTCAATGCAACACGCAATACCATGATGAAGCAAATACATGCACAAACCATGCAAGAGTCCAGAAAAGATTATAAAAAACGGAAGATACCCACAATAACTGAAGGGTTATCGGAGAAAGAATTATATATGACATACAAAGAGATACTGACGAAGGATGAAGAAAAGTATAGAGTGTTACAACGACCTGAGGAACTTGAAAACATTATTGATTTTCTCATGAAAAACAGAGACGTTGTGGGACTAGCAGATGATCCCATAGGGCAGTTCCCCAATTATCAATTTAAACTAGAACTAGATGAAAAATGCCCAAAGGTCCTATTCACTCCACAGTATCAGCAACCTAGATCTTTTGTGAAAGATATTAATAACTGGACAGAGGACCAGTTGAGGAAGAACCTGATTGAACCATCAGTGTCCCCTCACAGTAGTCCATTACTAGTGATACCGAAGAAGTCTGGAAGTCGCCCCAGGATTTGTGTCGACTATAGGAAGATAAATAAATGGTCTGTAGGAGACAGCTTCCCTATTCCATTCATTCAGGACACTGTGAACTCACTAGGACGAGCTAGTATATTCAGCTGTGTCGACGTTCTCGACGGGTTCTACCAGATAGCATTGAGCGAAGAGAGTAGACCCTTACTAGCGTTTAGAACACAGAGAGGATGCTATCAGCCACGCGTCCTACCAATGGGTTTGAAACAATCACCCGCCGTGTTCAGTAGGGTGATGAGTTTGGTATTAAGTGGATTGCTAGGCATAGATTGTCTATCATACATTGACGATATAATAATATACTCTCAAGATGTACCTTCTCATTACAATAGCCTATCAAGAGTTTTCGAAGCACTGAGGAAATGCAACTTCAAAGTTAAATTGGAGAAATGCCAATTTTTCAAGAAAGAAATAGTATTTTAGGATACTTGATTTCAGGTCAAGGGGTCACTGTAGACCCTGAGAAGCTAAAAACCTTATCGAAAATAAGGACACCTACTAGCGTGCCAGAAGTACGTTCAGTTTTAGGTTTCTTTGGATTTTTCAGAACGCTTCTACCGACTTTTTCAAGTACTGCTGAACCTCTAACCAAACTACTTAAGAAAAAGCAAGAATTCATTTGGGGAGAGGAACAAGAAAGATCATTGAATAAACTGAAAGATTTATTGTTAGCAAGATCAATCGTGCAATATCCAGATTTCAACAAAGAATTTATTGTTGTAACCGACGCATCCATACATGGTTTAGGTGCAGTATTATTACAAGAGAATGATAAAGGAGAAGAATTACCTTTAGCTTTTGCAAGCAGAACTTTGTCAAAAGCGGAAAAGAATTATGCCCCTACGGAAATGGAATGTTTGGGAATCAACTTTGCGTTGAGGAAGTTTAAGAACTTAATATATGGATATAAGATAAAAGTAAAAACTGATCATTCAGCAGCAGTAGCAATATTCACTAAGAAAGATTATCCAACGGCTAGATTAGCTAGATGGTCTTTAACAGTATCAGATTTCAATCCAACCTTTGAACATATAAAAGGTACGAAGAACTCAGTTGCAGATTTCTTATCAAGATATATCCCTGATACAGGTGAAATAGATGATGAAGAAATAAGAGCAGAAGAAACAAGACAAGAAGACAAGAAAAACTCAATATGATAGAGCACCATCCTAAAGAAAATAATAGTTTTAAAATCAAGAAAAATCAGAACTCCAATAATAAAGATAAAGAAACAGATAAAGGTAAGTTTAATAATAACATTAAAGATATAGATAAAACAGATGAAATTTTAACATTAGATACCGCAACAATTTCAAGAGAACAAAAGAAGGCAGTCGAAATGAAGGTGGAATACGAAGAGCTAAAAAGGGGTAAAAAGATAAAAGGTTTGAAATTCTTTAGAAATATGATCTATATAAAAATTAAAGAAAACTATAAGATATGGTTACCCAAATCTTTGATTGATATAGCCATTGATATGACCCACTCTATTCAAGGTCATAGTGGAACAGAAAGAACTCTAGAAAAACTAAAAAGAAGATATCACTTTCAAAATATTAGAAAAGTAGTGGAAGAATTTTGCAAAAGCTATACGTGTCAAGAAGCGAAAGGTTCTAAGCCTAAAAAGGCAACAATAAAAACATATCCTTTAGCGGAACAACCATTCCAAAAGATTGCTATGGACATAATGGGTCCATTAACAGTTTCATCAAAAGGAAATAAATATATACTCGTCTTCAAGGATCAATTAACAAGATATGTAGAATTAGCAGCATTAAAATCGAGAGATAGTGATAAGATTGTAGATGTTTTTATTGATAGGATAGTAGTATGCCACACAGTACCTGATACAGTAATCTCTGACAATGCATTAGAATTTGTAGGAAAACTCATGAAAGGTATATGTAGAAAGTTTAAAATTAAAAAGAGATAAGTAGCTACCACGCCAATTCAAATGGTCTGGTAGAAACAACTAACGCAAATATAGCGAACTTTCTGAGATGTTACGTTAAAGATAATCAGCGAGATTGGGACCAATATTTACCTTTGGCCCAAGCAGCTATAAATAATACATACAACAGTAGCATTAAAACAGATCCCCATTTCTTACTCTATGGCTACACGAAGCGTATGCCATCAGACATACCAACCGAGAAGCCTTAATAAAATCTAAAGATCCTAAACCTATAAAGGAGGATGAAAAGATAGAAAATTTGTATGAAAGAATTAAGGAAATAAGAAGACAAGCCAGAGTAACATTAGAAAAAGAAGTTAAAAGATACTCGACTCAGAACAGCAAAACGGCAAAAGATAGACCAATAAAAATAGGAGATTTGGTGTACACTCAGAGAATCAAACCACCGCACCTATCACCTAAACTGTTCCGAAAGTGGAGAGGTCCATTTCGCATCGAAGCTTATGGGAATGAATTTGAAACAAGTAATACCTATATCTTAAGAGATCCTACAACAGGCAAGATATATAGAGTAAATGTAGATAACTTTAAAGTAGCTAGAACACGAGGAAAAGATGAGAAATTTAATAAAGAAACTGATATAAATATATCCTCAGACACAAGACAGAAAATTAATGTTAACTTAAGAAAGAAGAAACAAAATAAATATAATAAGTATGGCAAACCTGAAGATAATGATGATGATGAAAGTGAAACTAGAGTAATTTATCTGAGAACACCCAAAACAAATAGAAATATAATGGAGGAATCACAATTTAACGTGGAAGAAGAAGCACCTGAAGCTGTAGATGAAGATGTAGAACCAGTAGCAGAATCAGCACAAGAAAGTGAAATGAAACACGCTACATTAGAACCAGATGAACTAATATTCGGAAGAACAGAAGAAATGTTCGGTGATGAAGAACAAGCAATAGCATTACCAGTATCACAACCGGTAGATGTACCTACACGTAGAACTAGAGGTAAAGAAAAGGATTTGTCATATAGACCAAAACATCAATATACGATGATAGAAAGATCACCTGTTCAAACAAGACAGTCAACATCTCGAACCGAAAGAATGGATCATACAGCACCAGAATTGCCAGAAAAACCACCAGATTTACCTCCAAGAAGATCATCAGATCTACCTCCAGATATACCTCCAAGAAAACAGCCAGATGTACCTGCGAAGAAAGTCAGATTCAAGAACATAAGAAAAGTCACATTTAGTGATAAAGATAGTAAAAGCTAGTTCATTACTATCTCTATTGCTAAAAGTGAAAAGAAAAGAAACTTTAAAAGAAAGATGTCGAATTTTTATTTGTATGTACATATTGATTATTGTATGTGTAATAATATATTTTACAATAAAAATATTTTTTTTGATTTTTCTTTTTACACTTATAACCTTTGACTTTAAGTTCATACTACGGGTATTTTATTAAACATAAAGGTACCTGAATTTTATAATTTTATTCATTTTATTTAATTTTAAGTATGTTGCAACAAAATAAGGTCTGACCAGTAGTTTAAGATTTTATATTTTTTTCTTGTAACTAAAATCATTTTAGCATAGATGGAAGTCGATAACTTTACAACGCCAAGAAGATTGTCGGATCTTGCCGCTATCAAAGTTGGAGTATTGACGATTGTCACCAACAGTTCTAAGACGACTCTAAGACGAAACTTGGAACGCGAATGGCGTCAGGAAAAGGCATCAAGAGAAATCTATGAAACAGAATTTGATACAATGCACAGAATACAGACTAGGAAGCAAACAGTGATATCTAGTCAGGTCAGTCTATTATTGCCAATTCCTAAGATATTGCAAGAACTTGTCCGATTATGGGTAAAGATATTGATAACGAAACTAATTGATTGGGTTACTACCCGAGTCCAATATCGTATTCCAATGGAAATAGGTGACGTAATAGATATGTTTGATCACGATTGTTTTGATCACCTAGGAATGATTAAAGATATTGAAATATTCACCAGAATTAAAGAACATTTAAGAAATAACAATGAAGATTTCGCAAGAGTACAAGTATATTTAAGATAATTGTATAGGAGAATACAGCAGGACATAATAGCAATTTCTACTAAGTTGTTTGCAAATGGTAATGAGAATAAACTTAGCAAGATAGTTCAAGAACTGAATGATATTCAAGAATGGGAAGAGTTGGAAATCATTGCACAAGCCATAATGAGGAAGAACAGAAACATAATTAGATCCATTAGACCAATTTATACTAACACTAAGACCATATACGAAATCTCTAACATACTAACATACTAACTAAAGCTGATAGACAAAGAAATGTATTATATTCATTAAGAAATGGTGATGAAATGACAGCACATTTATCAATTTTGCTCGAATATCCATTTCAAAGCTTATTTTGCACAGAATGTGCGCATATAGTGAGAAAACTAGTCTATCTAGGAGGTTTTAGCGATATTTTAGAGGTAATTTTAGAGAAAATAACTTTAGAAGAAAGTTATCCTGTTAATTATAGAGAACTTTTAACAAAATTTTGGAATAACATAGATTCAGTAACACGACGAAGTATGGGAAAAAGAATATCCCCAAGAATTTTATATAAATTATTAAAGCTTAGAAGCATTCATTCAAGAGAAGGTATAGAACATACAATGATCAAAGAGATAGTAAATGGAGCAGAATTCATCAACAACAGAGAATTGTTCATGACAATGTGTATTCAAGCATGGACCATCGACGTGTTTGACATACCAATAAAGCTAACACATTATATGAGTGAAATAGATGTTTTGAAACTGAAATATGAACTGTTACCTTCATCATATGCAAACACCAGAGATCTAATAGGAATATGGCTACGACAATACAAAAGGAACAACATTAAAACAATATTCAAGTTCTTAGGCGAACAACTAGTAGGAAAAACAATTTCTTATAGCTACAGATCACAATATTTTTTAAATACTTTACCAGTAAGATGGAATTTAACATGACGACAGAGAATATACTGCTACCACTAGATTGTCACACACTGAAAGTTTCTCAATAAGAGGAAGACTTTAATCTTACAATTGATTGATTAGAAGATAACACTAATTGATTTTATTTTTTTTTTGAGATTTTTTA
Organism: Trachelipus rathkii; assembly: GCA_015478945.1. NCBI lineage: Eukaryota > Metazoa > Arthropoda > Malacostraca > Isopoda > Trachelipodidae > Trachelipus > Trachelipus rathkii. The sequence goes on from JABUQX010145434.1 coordinate 34,268, forward strand.
TATACTAATCTTAATTGATTTTGAAATTTTTGAATACCTAACCAAAGAATTTTAGGAGTAATCTTGATTAATATTTAACTAGTATTTAACTGATGTTTATAATTAATATATTTAATAAGTGTTTACTTAATATTAATTTTACTTTAAAATATATATATATATATAATATATATCCCATATATAATTTTTGTTTGACCAATGTTAATAAAATATTAGTATCAAATCCCTATATGATTCTATATGACTCTTTTAACAGTAAATACGTAGTACTTATTATATATCATTTACTTTTACATGGTAATCGACATTACATTTGTTCAAACACTTACAATTTTTTTTTTGAATTTTTAACATTTTTAATTTTTTTTACATTACAACTTAACTGTAACATTTCCAAACCATCATATTCTAAAATCTACTCACAGTTAACATACTTTTAGATTTTTTTTTTGAATTGCCATACTGCCGAATATATTATCTTTACAGTTACTGGCAATTGAAATTATTGGGATAATACTGAGAGATACAACTGAAAATGAGACGCAAAGGAAGACCATGCAAACGATTATCGAATGAAGAATTCATGATGATTTTGCATCAAATGCATCAGATGTTTCAATACTCAGTATCGATCAACATACTGAGCGATCAACCAATTCATGGAATTGTACAATACATACCAGCATTGAAGGTTTAATAACACCATGTATTAACTGAAATAGTATTTAATTAATTATTAACTCATTTTACATAGCTTACTAGTTTAAACTTAGAAATTTTTAATTTTTCAAAAATTTTTTTTTGAATTTTACTTACTTACTTTGCAAATTTTAAATTTTAAAATTTTTAAAGGGGGGGCAGTCTGAAAAGTCCGATTGCTTAATTATAAAAACCCAACAGGATATGGAAATCATATAAAACAATTAAAATAATAATTAGTTAATAATATTTGTAATTATTTGGAAAAACACAGATTATGTAATACCATTTATTTTAATAATATTCTCACGATAAGAAGAATTTTCACACGGTTTTTCCCAAGGGTTTTTTCACTTGCGCAATAGTATTTTCATATTATATTTTTCTTTTAAAAAGTTGAAATTTCGTAACATTGTACAGGATGCCCATCCTGTTGCTAAATCAAAAATAAGTTTTCGATAAACATCTAATGGGTATAAAAGGAAAGGATCAGGAGCTAGAGCTCATTATCCCGACAACCTCAACTACTATACAAAAGAGAAAAACCGAGTTTAATTCTATCAGTGAAATGGAATAAAATTAACTTAGAAAAAATTTAAAATAAAAATAACTTGAATCTTTTCAGGAATAAAAAATTAACTTAGATATATTTTCCGGCCGATTTTAACTTGGGTATTTTTTAACTATCTGTCAGCTTTATAAAATTTTCAGAATAAATTAAATTGGACGATTTTCGAACCTTAAAAAAATTTTAGAAATAAAGTAAATTATTATTTCGAAATTTACAAATATCTGTACCAAGCAATATGAAAGAAAACTTAGAAAAATAAAAATCTTAAATTAATGAAATAAATAACTATAAAAATTTTCAAAATTAAATTAACTTACATTTTTCAACTTTTTATTCATTTGTAAAAATTTTCAAAAATAATATTAACTTAAATTTTTTTTGAAATAAAATTAACTTAAAAATTTCAAAATAAAATTAACTTAAATTTTTTAAATAAAATTAACTTATAAAAATTTTCAAAATAAAATTAACTTAGAATTTTTTTTGAAATAAAATTAACTTATAAAAATTTTCAAAATAAAATTAACTTAGAAAATATTAATCTAAATTAAAATAAAATTTTCAAACTTAGAAAATTTTCAGAATGAAAAATAACTCAGAAATTTTCTGAATAATTTTGAACTTAGAAAATTTTCTCAATAATTTACACTTATTAAAATTTACAAGATTTTATTTTAACTTAGAAATTTTCGTAAAGCGAATCAACGCGATCTCAGAATTAATTTTAAAGACTAATTTTAAAATCATTTTTTTTATTTAAAAACAAATTTTAAATATTACTTTAAAATAAATTCCGTCCCCAACAATATTAACTTTACAGATTTTGGTAATGTAAGTAGACGATGCAGTTTGATTTTTATTATTATTTAAAAACTTTTAATTCAAAGTTCTAATTTTTATTTTTTCAAATTTTGAAATTTATTTAGCTTCAAAACTTTTTGAGATATAAATATTAATATTTATTTTATTATTAAAAATTTTATTGTTGTAAATTTCGAAGCCATTTTAGTTGCAAAACAAATTAACTTCGAAATAATAATAATGGAATAATAATAATAAAAATAATATTAATAAAAATAATAATGGAATAATAATAATAAAAATAATATTAATAATAATAATAATAATAATAATAATAATAATAATAATAAAAATAATATTAATAATAATAATAATATTAATAATAATATTAATAATAATGGAAAGAAATTGCCGTCTACAACATTAGTAATACGTCATTTTAGCATCACAGGATATTCATACCTACGTAAGAAAAATATATTTAATCACATAAACTTACATGACTATGTGTGAACCCGGAGCAACTGATAGGAATCTCTCTTACCAATAGTATAGAACCCGATATCTATTTATGTCAACATGAGCTTAAAAACTATATTTTGCATACCATATAAAATATAATATATATATATATAATAATAATATATAATCAAAACAATTGAATATATATATATATAATATATATATATATGTTTTGTAACAAATATATATATATATATATATATAGAAATATATACTATCGAACAGTGCACAATTTAAAACTGATACATATATTGCCAATAGCAACCTATATATATATATATAAATATGTATATTTATGTTTAGTAACAAATATATATATAGAAGTACTGCTATATACTCTCTATATATCCAGTAGGAAATATCTTAAAAAATTACAGAAGACTTTTTAAGTACGAAGTCTGAACCAAATCTTTTATATATATATACAGCGAAATTTGTAAACTTTAAGCATTTGGCAATATTTGTAACATAACTAAACTTAAATAAACATATAAACATTTGTTGAAAACTTTTGAAATTGACGTTTATTAATTTATTAACTCTCTGAAAGCACTAATGAATTTAATTCCTTAAAAATACGACAATAATCTATTTATGTAAATATAGAACTATAAGAATAAAGAATTAAAACTGAATAAAGTTTCATATACATTTCTTCAAGAAGTAGTCAAAAGCTAGGAATACCTATGAGCGTTGAATAGGTATTTTAATTCATATTAGAGGCTGCAGTTTTAGCTAAAACCGCTATAAAAATATTAGAAAACACCCTAGGGCTAAATACCCGAAAAAATCTTCTTGAACTTCAAACACGCATCAGAAGCGGTATAACAGCTCAAAAAGTAAGGGGTTTTGAGAAGAAGAACCCTGTCATGACAGAAAGACCTAGAAAAAGCTAAACAAACGGCATTAAATCATATATATATATATATATATAATATAACTCTCTCTCTCTCTAACAGTGGCAATATCCAGGGGAGACAGATGCATTTCCCAAATACTAGACACTAAGCATATTTTAGGTATCATATCCGTTTATAACATAAAGTCCAGAGGTTAAATTATATATAACTTAACCATGTAATAATATATATATATATCTCTTTATATATATACATATATATACACTATATCTATATATTTAATATATATAATATATGTATAATAATATATATATATATATATATATATATATATAAAAAGAACGATTTTTGTTTGGCCCCACCCCTGGATACGCCACTGTATGTATATATATATATAACAACAGCATATATATATATATATATATATATATATATATATATATATATATATATATATATATATATAATGATAATAATATAATAAATATATATATATATATATATATATATGACACTACCCTAAGAAAATTTCCAGTTATTCAATGTATTTGAAAAATCTAAAACAGATTATTGCCCAAATTTTTAGAATACATGTTTACAAAGAACCTAAATATTAATTCACACATATGACATTAATAAATAGTTCCAAACATTCCGAAATATTTTCGGTTATTGTTTGAGTAATGAGTAATTATTTTCCATTCAAATTTTGGTACAAGTTTGTGACATCATTCCCAAAAAGGTGGAATAAAAACGATTCTGCAAATAAACCAAAGTTCGATCATTCATTTAACTTTGTTGTTTTTTTATGTTTAAAGAATAGTTCGGCATTGTATAATTGAAAGCATTAAACAGAATGTTGTGATCTAAGCTTGTTGCGTGAAAACCTTATATGCATAAGGATAAAAAAACAAACATGCAATTTGATGTATTTATTTTACTTTATTATATATCACATGAATATACATTAGTGATAGTTTTTTTTGCCTCTTTTATTCTATATAATCAGAATATTAAGAAAAAATGAATAATCATAAATTTATTCTCATAATATTACAACAAAACGGAGTAGCCAGTTTAACAAGGGTTAAAGAATAGCTGAACAAAATCTGTCCTACTTCCAAATTCCAATAAATTTTTAACTCAAAATGATTTCAGACAAATCATTAGCCTATATTAGAAAATTACTAGAACTCCTGTAACCAGTAAATCAAGAATGAGATCTATGTTTTAGAATGAATTTAAGATGCTAAAGTTATTTAGAGTTCATTCAAAAAAAAAAAGTAAGAACATTTTTCTGATGAGCTTTGATCTACTCTGTAAGTATTGACAATGAAAATATATTATTATAATATATACTGTTTCCGAAACTGAATAATGACTTATTATTCATTTCACTGATACTCAAAACTGTAGAATGTCTTACATACTACAGAACACAAAATCTCAAAAACTATATGCCTATGTATGTAGCAGCAATAATATATATACATACAACAGCAACAGGCAACAACCGCTGCATATATATATATATCATATATATATATATGTGTGTGACAATAGCAGCTTAATAATAACCTTATAATATATATCTCTTTGTAACATGTAGTAATAATAACATATATGTAGTATTAATAACAGCAACAGTAATATATATGTAATATATAACAATATGCACATATAATATAACAATAATAATATATATATATATTATGTAATATATATGTATACTTATTACGGGTAATATTAGCAATAATATATATGTAATAACTAATATGCTGTAATAACTATAACATATATATATGTAATAATAATATAACAATAATATAACATATATAATATATATATATAATAATATATGTATATATATATATACGAGGGTATATAAATATATATAATATATATATATATAATATATATATAATAATATATATATATATATATATATATATATATATGTATATATATATAATATATGTAATAACTATAACCAATAACCAGCAACAATAATATAGCAATATACTATATATATATATATATTTATGTAATATATATATATGTATAACATAATAATATAATAACCTTAATATATATATATATATATATATATATATATATATATAATAACAATAATATATATATATATATATATAATAATATATACACGGTATGTAATAAACCTAATATATATATAACTATATATATATATATATATGTATATATATTCATATATATATATATATATATAACATATATATATATATATATATATATAATAAT
>JABUQX010145434.1:45000-46520 GCA_015478945.1 Trachelipus rathkii
ATATATATCTTTTTTTTTATATTTATATATATATATATATATATATATATATATATATATATATATATATATATATATATATATATATATATATATATATATACATATATATATGTATATATATATATATATATATATATATATATATATATATATCTTTTTATATATATATATATATATATCTGCTATGCTATATATATATATATATACATAGGCGTAGCGTGAAGGACTTGCCCCCCCCTGGAATTCGGGATCTAAATTTTTTAAATAATATATATATATAAATATATATATATATATATATATATATATATATATATATATATATATATATATATATATATATATATATATATATATGTATATATATAATAATATATATAAGCTGGACTACGCTTTGGAAAATTTTTGGACAGCCCATATATATATATATATATATATATATATATATATATATATATATATATATATATATATATATATATATATATATATATATATATATATATATATATATATATTATATTTTTGTAATAAGCTTTATACACTGATTCCAAATATATAATTGTTTTTTTTAGGTGTACTTTTCGAGATATTTCATTTTTAAAACAATATTTAACATAAATGTGATTTTTAAAAAAATATTTAAAATATTTCGAACTTTTGAATCATGTCCGTTACCACTGAAATTCATTGTTAGTATCATAAACTAAATTAATATATTTAAAAAAAAAAAAATCAAACTGACGGAGTCTAAAACAGAATAGGATATATATACATAATATATATAATACTAATAAATAAATACATATAGTTAGGTAAATATATATAGCAATAATAATAATAATAATATATATATATATGCTATATATATATATATATATATATGACCCATATATATAATAACTGCTAATAACAACATATATATATATATATAATAATAACTTTAATAACATATATATATATATATATATATATATATATAATATATATATAATAATAATATAATAATAATAACATAAAAGTATATAGCAAATATACACCTTATATAACATATATATATACTAACTATATATATATATATATATAATATATGTAACTATGTAATAACCATATATGTATAACTTGTAATATATATATGTTTATAACCAACATATAATATATATATATATATATAATAACTTATATACTTGCTGCTATGCTATATATGCTGCTAACTCTGCTATGCCTATGCTAACTAATAATATATGTAATATATATGTATATATATATATATAAATATAACAAAAACGTATGAAATATATGAAATATATGTGGCTGTATATGTAGCAACCTTAACCAGCAACCAGCAATAATATAACAACTTTATAACTTATATATTAATAATATGTAGCCCATAATATATATGTATATAATAACAATATATATATATATAGCATATATATATATAACATATGTTATCTATATATATATATATATATAATAATATATAACCATATATATATATATATATATATATA
>JABUQX010145436.1:0-2500 GCA_015478945.1 Trachelipus rathkii
ATATATATATATATATATATATATATATATATATATATATATATATATATATATATATATATATATATATATATATATATATATATAATATATATATATATATATATATATACCTATATATATATATATATATTAAAAGGCAGGAAAAGAATACTTTTAACTAACAATATTTTTATTTTGAAATTACTATCATATATATATATATATATATATATATATATATATATATATATATATATATATATATATATATATATATATATATATATATATTTTTATTTATAGGTGTATATATATATATATTCTTATTCTTAAACTCCCCCTCGAGAAAATTTCTGGTCACGGCCCTGTATATTATATATATATATCTTATTCTTAAACGTCGCCAGGGGGGGCAGGGGGCAGGGGCAGCTGCCCCATAACGTTTACTCTTGTAAGTCTACGCAATTTTGATCCAACATCCGTTCCTGGTGGCCGTTAAATTTACGTTTTGATATATATATAACATATATATATATATATATATATATATATATATATATATATATATATAACGCCTTACGGACATTTATGCTTCCGTTCCTGGTGGCCGTTTTCTATATATATATATATATATATATATATATACGAGTATATGGCGAAGGCTAGTTGCAATCGTCATTTTCTCACATTTCTCTTGCCGATACGAGGTCTTCTCACTCATTTTATATGCTCTTTTAATTTGTTGATAAGAACTGTGTTGTTATTCTATCTATGTTTTTTTTAATGTTGATATGTATATATAAATTCTAGATTTTGTGTTCAGCCGGATTCTCAATTCTTTATTAAGTGTTTAAGGTTCAAAGTAGCATTGAAATTATCACTCCGTGACGCCACTCTATAATTCAACACCGCCTCAGTGTAAAGTTATTTTTCAATTTCATCAGATCATGGATATTAGGAGATTCCTTGGTACGTACGTTTTACTTTAAATATTATAATAAAATTTTGTGTATTTACTTCTTAAAAGTAGGAATTTTGTAACACATGATCTTACTTGTCCATATGAGGTTAGCTTCATTTTAAAAAACTATTTTTCATTACAACACAGAAATTAGTGGTTTTCAACATAGTTTTCTATACTTTTAATTTTTTCTGTTAACATCTTTGAATGTTAGTAAAATTATTAGCCTATGACCATATGTGGCAGAGCTTCTCCATATGAGCACATATATATATATATATATATATATATAACTACTAACTGTAACCTTATATATAGCAACCTTAACATAACCCAACATATATATATATATATACTGCTATCTATATGACCATATGTGGCAGAGATTTACAGTAATATATATATATATATATTGTTTGCAGTAAATTTGAAAAGGAAGAACTCAGATAAAAATGGAAATGGTAGCGGTGAAAACGAAGAAGATACCAATAAGTCAACTAAGACTACACAAGAGGCAATCCCTCCTACTTCGCATATTTCGCATGATGAAGAACCCACACCCAGGCCCAGCACCTCGACGAGTCAAGATATGGGTCCAGATTTCGGAGCTAGCGTTTCAGTAGATGAATCACGAAAATGACATTGGTAGATACGTTGGACATTCATCTATGATTTCGACTGAGAAAAAGAAACAGTTACTGAAAGAGTGTTGGATTCCACCTAAGACCTATAATTTTTTGGAAGATGCTACCCACTTAAAGAGGAAATTCAATTATGAATGGTTGGAGACATATTCACCTTGGCTGACATATTCCAGGCGCCTAAAGGGAGCATTTTGCAAGTTTTGTATTTTATTTCCACCAAATTAAAGTTCGGTCAGAGGAGTCCTAGGCTCTTTAATAATAAGACCTTTCACTAAATATAAAGATGTTCATGCAGTTTGTAAGGGACATACAAACACAGAGTGGCATAAAACTGCTGTTGAAGCTGCAAGATTGTTCCTACAGGACGTGCCGGTAGACATCCAAATTAACCAGCATTCTAAGAAAATCATAGAAGAAAATAAAAAAAATATTATCCTCAATAATAGATGCCGGAGATCAGTCATTGAAAAACCATTTTGAAAAGGGAAAGAAAAATGCCACATACCAATCAGTTCAGATTCAGAATGAGATCATTTCTCTATGTGGTACTACTATAAAGGAAAGCATCGTTAATAAGGTAAAGGAAGCGTGCGCGTATAGCTTACTAGCAGATGAAACCGCTGATATTTCTGGAAAGGAACAATTATCCATAGGGTTGCGCTATTTCGACAAAGAGTCCGATGAAGTCAAAGAGGAATTTATTGGCTTTGTAGAACTGAAAGCGCTTGACGCAAAAACCATTGCAAAAGCCATTGACGATTTTGTCACGACCGAAGAACTGGATCCCGAGAAATGCGTGGGCTTGGGTTTTGATGGCTGTTCTACGATGTCTGGCAAAGAAGGAGGTGTCCAAACAATATTGCGGAAAAAGTATAAAAAAGCATTGTTCTTTCATTGCTTTTCACACAAACAA
>JABUQX010145436.1:7500-20949 GCA_015478945.1 Trachelipus rathkii
GAAATTATTAGGGCCTTGAATAAAGGAAAAAAAGGGAAGTCCGCAGGTCTGGATGGGGTGAGAATGGAAATGTTGCAGAAGGGAGGTATAGGGGTGGAGGAATGGCTGTATAGGTTATATAATATATGTTGGAGGAATGGTGAGGTACCACAGGATTGGGAGGATGGTTGTTTGGTTCCCCTGTATAAGGGGAAGGGGGATAGGATGGAATGTGGGAATTATAGAGGTATATGTCTTTTAAGTGTGGTAGGGAAAGTGTATGGGAGAATACTGATTGAGAGAGTGAGAGGTTTAACGGAGGGGAGAATGGGGGAAGAACAAGGAGGATTTAGGGAGGGAAGAGGGTGTGTGGACCAGGTCTAAAGATGCTTGTGGAGAAAAGTATAGAGAGGAAAGGGAAAGTGTATGGGTGTTTTTTAGATTTAGAGAAAGCATATGATAGAGTGAAGAGGGGTGAATTGTGGAGGGTGTTGGAGGAAAATGGAGTGGGGGGTAAATTAGGTAAAGGTATTAGGGCCTTTTATAGGAATAGTAGAATGTGTGTGAGAGTGTTAGGAGGGGAGAGTGAGATGTTTGGGGTGGTGAGAGGATTGAGGCAGGGGTGTGTAATGTCGCCGTGGTTATTCAATTTGTTTATGGAGAGTGTTTGCAGAGGAATGGTGAGGGAGGGGAGGGGGTGGAATTGATGAATGGGAATGATAGAAGGGAAGTGAACATGATACTGTTTGCGGACGATACTGCCCTAGTGGCGAAGAACGCGGAAGGGCTGAGGTATTTGGTGAGGGAGTTTGAGAGAATGTGTGGACAAAAGGGGCTTAAAATAAATCCAGGTAAGAGTAAAGTGTTAGTGTTTGAGGAGGAGGAAAGAGAGGAGGGGGAGGGGTTAGAGGTTAGAGTAGGGGGTGTAGTATTGGAAGAAGTAAAGATTTTTAGATATTTAGGGATGGATTTGGGTAAGGGGGGAGGGATGAAGGAGGAGATAGATCATAGAGTAGGAGAAGGAATGAGGGCTTTGAGTGGTCTGAGAGAATTATGGAAAGGGGGGGATTTATCACAGAAAGTTAAGATAAGTATGTTTGAAAAAATCTGTGTACCAGCGGTGTTGTATGGGTGTGAAACGTGGGGGTTGAATGCCAGGTCCAGGAAGAAGTTGGAAGTATTTGAGATGAAGGGGTTGAGAGCGGTTTGTGGGGTTAGCAGAAGGGAGAGGATTAGGAATAGGGTGGTGAGGGAGAGATGTGATTGGAGGAATGGGTTGGTGGGAAGAGCGGAGAAGGGAATGTTAAGATGGTATGGGCATCTAGTGAGAATGGAGGAACAGAGAGTGGTTAGGAGAGTTTGGGAGGCGGAGGGGATAGGAAGGAGAGGAAGGGGGAGACCAAGAAGGAGGTGGATGGATGGAATAAAGGAGATGCTGGAGGAGGGAGGGATGAGGGAGGAAGAGGGTAGGGTGGAGGAGGTGGGTGAGGGCGAGATGAGGGGAAGTGTGAATGAGAGAGGCTGTACGTACCACTACCCCGCTCAAGCGGGAAAAAAGTGTAAGTAAAATAAAAATAAAAATAAAAAAAAAATATATATATATATATATATATATATATATATATATATATATAGTATATATATATATATATATATATATACTATATATATATATATATATATATATATATATATATATATATATATATATTTATATATATATATATATAAAATATATATATATATATACTATATATATATATATATATATATATATATATATATATATATATATATATATATATATATATACTAACTATCCCTATACTACTATATATATATATATATATATAGTAATGAATAAAGAATAGGTATATGCAGATCCCCTAGGTTGTGGTAGACAAATTCCATATACCAATGATCAAAGGCCAATAGGTGATAATACATTGCGTTTGAGATGCTTGGTCATTGCAAGTGTGGAAAATAAAAAGCTGTTTCAGACAACCAGTAAGTAGAGTAGGTGAAGAGCAAGCGTACTCTAGGAGCTCGACAGAAAGGCCACCGCACAAGCTATTCTCAAAGGAAGGGAGTTTTAGAATAGGTTCAGAAAAACAATGTCTGTTGTAATAGCGATATAGGTTAAGGAGAATGATGTGTACCAGTTTGTCGGGCATATAGAGCTCGAAAGTCCATGAAAGTGGCAGGGTTGTAAACCAAACAGTCCTAGACTCCACCTTTACAAGAAAGGCTATGTTAAGGGAACTACCCAAGATATGTGATGCATACTTCGTACAAGGGCAAACAATAAGTAAGCAACTGGAAGCTGTGTGAAGTTTTGAAAGTTCCTTAGAGCACCTTTTAGAAGCCTGTATAGTTGTATGAAGAAATGATGTGAATTTTCCAACACTACGAGATCTGCGAGGGAATACCTAGATTAAGGGAAAAATATTGTTTGAGTTGTGTGTTTTAGAGTTCCCACGGAGTACAAGATTATGTCGATCAGATAAATGAAGAAACGTAGTTTTAAGACATTGAAAACCTAATTTTCTGCCTCAGGTATTATATATCCAGTTCTCCAAGATCACCTTTCTTACACCAGTATTTCGGTTGACCTGATGCTTTTCAAAATGAAAAAAGGAATGAAGTGTGCAATCGTCGGCATAAGAGTGGACTGATGATGAGTTAACAGATTAATATCATTAAAGAAAGGTACAACAGTAATAAAAAAAAATGAGGATAGAATAGAGCCTTGACGAACACCTATGTTGATAAAAGATGGTTTAAGGTTTCCTTCAACAGATGCTATGGAATTACAAGAAAAGGAAATCCGAGAAGGATAGATGTCTTAAAGGGCCTTATCGAATGAAGGGAGTCCTTCCTCACTGTAGGTATTTGGGTGTTAAGGTGGTCTGAAATATTCTGTATAATCCTGTCACTAACGCTTCCTATTTTTTGCACCTCGATGTCACAAAGAGAGAATCTTCTAACTTAGTACTCGACCTCAAACTTGGACTGCATACAGATGCAGTACTTTCTTTAAACACATAGACCCAAATATCCCCATATTTATATTATATATTATATTATATTATATTTATATTATATATATATATATATATATATATATATATATATATATATATACTATATATATATATATATATATATATATATATATATATATATATATATATATATATATGCTATATATATATATATATATATAATACAATATTAATGGCAGCTTGCTGACTAGTTAAATTCTATTTTATAAAGGCTGAATAAGAATGCAATAATTGAGTAGAAACAAAAGAAATATTTTATTCCAATAGATTTTTAAAAATAAACAAATTTTTTAGTTATTTAAAAAAAAATTGTCATTAGTGTAACGGAAGAATATATATATATAATATATATATATATATATATATATATATATATATATATATATATACTATATATATATATATATATATATATATATATATATATATATATATATATATATATATATATATATATATATATATATATATATATATAATATATATATATATATTTATATTTCTATATATTTATATATAACAACAACCAACCTTATAATATATATATATATATATAACTATATATATATATATATATATTTTTTTTTTTTTTTCACGCCCTATCTTTAAACATACAAATAGAAATACAATAAAAATATATATATATATATATATATATATAATAATATATATATATATATATATATATATATATATATATATTGTTGGGATGTTCAAAATCGTTCAAGAGTCCAAACGACGAGTCACCAAAGGTATATATATTAAAAAAATACTGGTAAAGTATTCCCTACCGTCTTTTAATTTCAACTTTCCTAATTTAAAGCAAACAAATGACAAAAAATCAGATGAAAAGATGCCAGATTCGCTAGAGAATGCTGCGAAATGTCAGCAATATTTTCCATATTCTGATGAATATGGGATCTTTGAATGATTGTCATGTGTTTGTTTAAAATTAGAGCGGTTGAAAATAAAAGGAACAATATAGGGAATACTTGATCTAGTTTTTTTATCTTTGGTGACCGTCGTTCGGACTCACGATTGTTTCCATCGCCAATATATATAATAATATATATATATATATAATTTATATCTATGACTACACTCATATATATATATATATATATATATATATATATATATATATATATATATATATATATATATATATATATATATATATATATATATATATATATATATATATATATTTAATGTAATTTAATTATTATTATTATTATTATTATTATTATTATTATTATTATTATTATTATTATTATTATTATTATTATTATTATTATTATTATTATTATTATTATTATTATTATTATTATTATTATTATTATTATTATTATTATTATTATTATTATTATTATTATTATTATTATTAATTGAAAACTGGTTGTATATATTATATATAAGCGTATTTCGAGGCATTATACAATTGAATAAGAATCAAAGCCCAAAGGGCGCTCAAACTAACATTAAATGAGGGCCACATGACGCTCATTCAAGATTTTGTTTTCTGAGTTTTTTGTAAAACTACAGAAAAAAAAACTGTGGCAATGTCTGACCACAAAATACTTGCAACATTTGTTGAAGATGCAGTTAAAGAACGGTGGTTTTACTTATTTTAGTTCGTCTCCGATATATATATATATATATATATATATATATATATATAAATTATATATATATATTTATATATATATATAACTATATATATATATATATATATATATATATATATATATATATATATATATATATATATATATATACCACTACTAACTAACTATATATATCTTAATATATATATATATATATATATATATATATATATATCTAAATATTAAGAAAAACTCTATATATTTAAAAAACAAAAAAGTTGAGACAAGAAAATTCAGTTTTAAATTTAAAAAACAAAACAAGAACAAAAACAAATACACTCATTTAAAAAGAAGAAAAAGCAATCACATACACACACACACACACACACACACACACATATATATATATATATATATATATATATATATATATATATATATATATATATATATATATATATATATATATATATATATATATATATATATATATTATTTATTTCTATTACTAATCGGGCTAATTGGGGGGAATTGCGTTGTTTTTTGGCTAACTACTCTTGGAATGAATCCTGCTTTGACTCCGGGGATGCCTCGGTCACCGCTGAAAAGGTGGGGGCCGTAATCACCGATGGGATGAGCAGGTTCATTCCATCTTCAACTAAATCTTTTTCTCCCCAAAATCCATGGTTCGATGGAGCTTGTTCTCGCGCCATTCAAGAGAGAGACATTGCGTATCGGGCATGGAAAAACTCTCATTCTCCTATCACTCTTACTAATTTTCATTCTGCTCGGAATCGTTGCAGGGATACTATTCGACAGGCTAAGCGCACTTTCACTAAAAGAAAGTGCGACAACCTGCTTGGTTCTCCTACTGATAAAAATTTCTGGCCCCTTGCCAAAAACATCTCTAACAACTTTTGTAAATCTGCCTTTCCTCCCCTTATTCGCTCTGACGGTTCTGTTGCTAACTCTCCTTCTGAAAAGGCCAATCTCTTCGGCCTCCTTTTTTCATCTAATTCTACCCTGGACGATTCTGGCATCCCTCCTCCTACTCCTTCTCCTCTCAGGTTTCCCATGTCTTTACCTGTGATTACACATGATCGTGTGCATGGGATCCTGAGATCTATGAACGTCAGGAAGGCTAGTGGCCCGGATGGCATTCCTCCCCGTGTTTTGAGGGAGTGTGCTTCTGAGCTGGCGCCTGTCCTCGTTCAACTCTACTCTCTATGTCTTAATACTAATACTTTTCCTCAGTGTTGGAAGCGCGCATATGTCCAACCGATCCCGAAAAAAGGTAGCCGCTCTGATCCTTCCAACTATCGCCCTATAGCTCTCACTGTATTCTATCTAAAATCTTTGAAACTCTTCTTAACTCATTTCCTGGACCATCCTGAGTCTCATTCCTAAATTCTTCGCAGATCATCGAATTATGGCTTTCGTGTCGTTAAAAGTCCAGCTGGTGACATATATCTAACTGATTTATGGTCTTCAGCCCTTAGGGACCATGGGACTTGCGTGGTGGCGCTTGACATATCAAAGCTTTTGATCGGGTTTGGCACGCGTCACTGCTCTCTAAGCTCCTTCCTTTGGGTTTCCTCCTTCTCTTTGCTTACTCATGTCTAGTTTTCTCTCCGATCGCTCTATATCAGCACTCGTTGATGGAGCGACCTCTTCCTCCTTTCCTGTTAATTGTGGTGTTCCTCAAGGTTCTGTTTTATCTCCAACTTTATTCTTACTTTTCATCAACGATCTCCTCAGCTGTACTTCTAACTCTGTTCACTCTTATGCCGATGACTCAACTCTCCACTCTTCTACTCACTTCAAATCTGCTCCCTCTTTTGCTTCTAGAGTTGCCTCTCGTCTTCAGCTTTCCGATTCTATTCTTGTCGATCTGGATGGGATTTCCCGGTGGGGTCACCGCAACCTTGTAAAATTCAACTCTTTAAAAACTCAACTTCTCTACATCTCCCTCTCAAAAACACCTCCCAACTTTCCTATTTCCTTCGACGGCTCTAACGTCTCTCCTGTGAACAACATAAACATTCTTGGTCTTAACATAAACAATAAATTGTCTTGGAAACCTCATATTTCAATGGTTGCTAAGGTGGCCTCAAAGAAACTGGGAGTTCTGTTCAGGTTGCGGGAATTTTTTTCCTCTGCACAGCTACTCCAGTTATATAAGGGCCTTATTCGCCCTTGTATGGAGTACTGTTCTCACATTTGGGGGGGCTCCGGCTCCACCCTTCTATTGGATAGGGTTGAGTCTAAAGCTAAGAGATTAATAAACTGTCCCCTACTTTCTAACTCTCTTGACCCTCTATCTCTGCGACGTGACGTTGGCGCACTATCTCTTTTCTATAGGTACTACAACGGTAGATGCTCAGAGGAGTTGGCCACTCGCATTCCACCTCCATTGCGTCGCCCTCGCAATACAAGGGGTGCCTTGCTCTCGCATGAGTTTTGCGTGAGTATTGAGAACCCCAGACTTGTTCGTTGTGGTGCCTCTTTCTTTCCTGCTACTTCTGTTCTGTGGAACTCCTTGCCTTCTTCTGTTTTTCCAACTATATTTAATCTTCCTCTCTTTAAAGCCCACGTCTGCGCTCACCTGAGAGATTTGCCTTAGGCTGGGGATTGGGTGGGGTTTTCTTTTTTTTTTTTTTTTATTTTCGCCCCTTCCTTGAGAAAGGTATCATCATGAGCTTACAACAATTTTTATATATATATATATATATATATATCTATTTTATATATATATATATATATATATATATATATATATATATATATATATATATATATATATATATATATATATATATATATAGAGAGAGAGAGAGAGAGAGAGAGAGAGAATTCTTTTTATTGTGATTTTATTTCTACTAATATACAATTTCAAACTGTTCTTAGAGTTATGAAGATTTCTAATCTTTAAGCGGACTCGCGTTGCTTCTTGGATGATATTTCATAACACTTGTCTAGCTGTTCTTTGCCGTTTCGGAGGAATCTTTCAAAATGCACTTCCTACAGGTTCACCACAAAACTAATGAAGATAACGGCAGGTATAGCTCCTTCCAAAACGCTTCTACTAGCATACCATTGCGTTACAATGGGAACGTGGAAATCCTTACGCGAAACCCCCGAAGGGATTTGCAATTAACTGTTACTGACGAAGGAGGAAGGCACCTTTCATTTCAGTAGAGGAAAATCACAGACTTGCTTTTATGCCGTGAGTAAAGAAAGAAAGGAGGAAGAGGAACTGCAGAAGAAACAAGAAATTAAAATAACGGACTTTGATTCTTATTAATATTTTAACATCTTTCGTTACGGAACAAATTGATTTCGAAATCATATTATACATAGCTATGAACATGATTAATTGATGATAATGGTTACAAGTTACAACATAAAAGAGGCATATATATATATATATATATATATATATATATATATATATATATATATATATATATATATATATATATATATATATATATATATATATATATATATAACGTGCAAACATTAAGATATAAAAAAAACATCAATAATAATAATAATAATAATAATAATAATAATAATAATAATAATAATAATAATAATAATAATAATAATAATAATAATAAACTCATTAAAAACGGTTGGTGAAAAGATAAAAAAAAAACAGTGAGACAAACCAATTTGTACGCATCGACAACATCCTGAGGCCATTATTGCCACCGACACTTGATACCGATGATACCGATCCGACGAGGATCAGTTATATAATTCTCCTTTATAATAATGTCGGAAATACCGCATACATAAAAAATTAGATAAAGAAGAAGCTAATAAGGAAAAAAATAAGCGCTGAAACACCGTTAGATCTCGTCTCGATTTACTGTATCGCGTGTGAAAGAAAATTGATAGTAGTATTAGTAGTAGCAGTGGTAGTAGCTCCTATGATATATATATATATATATATATATATATATATATATATATATATATATATATATATATATATATATATATATATATATATATATATATATATATATATATATATATATATATATTAACCTTTGAAGAGTTAAGTACAGTGGTAATGAAAAAGAGTAATTACTTCTTATTTTTATTTCTAAGATTAATTAAATCAAATAGTAAATAATGGTATCAATGTTTAAAAACAATTAATAATGCAATCAATCCATTAGTTAACACAATAGGCCAGTTCCACAGTCATTAATAAGATTGGCGAGTTAACACAATAGATTTCTTACGACCAAAACACAATTTCCCGGCCTTTTTTAACAAGCCGAAGCTTTAACACGACCTCTCTTCTTGTAACTTGAGGTCTTACTGACTTCTTCTTCCCTCGAATGCTAGGCATTTCTCGGGCAGCATTCAGGGTGACTCACTTTCACGACAATAGTGCCATACAGAAGAGTCACCGAATATTTTTCTTACATAATGAAATAATAATTAAAATTTAACATACAGAGAACCCCTTTTTTGAGTGATGTTACAGGTGTATATAGCCGTGTACAAAGCTACTATGAGAGGTGTACAGGATTATCGTGAGGGCAAAGAGAAATCCTGTCCTCACACGTTTTTTTTTTTTTTTTTTTTTTTTTTTTTTTTTTGTAGTAATTTGACATTATTATAAAGAAATACAATTCTATTCTTACAATTCATTGTTGCAAAATACGTAAAAGACCTTCTTAATCCCCATCCCGGGGGGTTTGACTATTTCAACTCATCTATTACAAACTCTCCCTGTGACATTTTGTAAAGAACACGCGGGAATTTATTTGCAACTATTAACGTTTGGCAGCATGCGCTTCATCCGTAGCATTAGATAGAGGAAAGAAGATGATTTTTTTTTTGAAGGATAAAGTATTAACTCAACTACTGTCTAACTCTAAGAATTGCATTTCTTTTTTTTTCTTTTTTCTCTCTTTTTTTTTTTTTTTTTTTTTATTTATTTATTCATCTATTTATTTCTTTTATTTTTATTATTATTTTTTTTTTTTATTTAACCTTATTTTTCTCTTGGGTTTCAGCGTCCCTATCGGTTATGTTATGAAAAATTCTTACATTTCTTAAATTTTCTACTGCCTCTTTCCCTTGCTTTAAAATATAAACGTTATTCTTTTTTATCCGTAGCACCCTGAAAGGTCCCGAGTATCTCTCTGCCAGTTTCCCTACATTATACTGTTGATTTCTTACTAACACGGCCCTTGCCTTGTGAAGATCTTTCGGAACAAATATATTTTTATTTTTATACACAACCTGTGGTGCCAGAGGCCTACGCATTAAAGCCACTAATTTCCTCAAATAGGCACTTTGACTGACCGTGGCACTGAGTGCCTCCTTCTGTAACAAGCTTCCTGGCACTGATAAATTTTGGCCAAACATGAGAACACTGGGAGTGACCCCTTGGTCATTTAGAGGGCTAATTCTCAAACAGTACAGTGCCCAAGGCAAAATTTCAGGCCATTTTAACCCTTCATTCTCCCTATCATTAATCATACACCTTAGTGTCACTATGAGAGCTTGATTTAATTTTTTCTTACAAACTGTCTATCTGATGGAGTTGAAGTTTGATACATCTATGCAAAGATACAGACGCCATTAAGACTATAGCAACTGGTTTCCACCTGAGATGATTCTTTATGAGTTTCACAGAATGAAAATAAACATTTAATACCGAGTCGACCGTCGCCTGTCTAAGAGGGTAGGCGAAGGGATACTTACTAAATCTGTCGATAAAAACAAGCAGATAATTGAACCCCATACTGTAGGGTAGCTTACACAAGTCCACATGAAGGGTGTCAAACTTCTCCGAGACTTCCTTAAACCTGCCGAATTCTGGAGATATCCTTCTAACGCTCTTGTTTTTTTGACAGACATCACAACTCTGTATAAATTTCTTTACTCTACTATGCATAAATCTGAAGACGAAATCCGCTTTCAGAATGGTCAAAGTCCGTTTAATTCCCAAGTGATTTGTATTATGTATTTTTTCTATGACATCATCCACCAGATTTTCCGGTACTAATATTCTAGCTGTGCCTGTAGAGATGTCAACCGCCAAAGACAGCTCCTTGCCCCGATGGATGAACTCCTTGTAACAGGCCTTCAATCCACTAGTTTTCATTCCCCTTATCAGGTCTTTTATATAACTATCAGTTTCTTGCTCGATAGCTATTTCCCTGAAATCTACACCATCCTGCATTTTCTTCATCATCCCACTTAACCCTTTTTTACTGTATGTTATAGTATTTATCACAAAATCATCAAAGTCATTATCATCACCAGCTTCGCTACTATTATCATTGCCACTATTATTATTATTATTATTATATTATTATTATTATTATTATTATTATTATTATTATTATTATTATTATTATTATTATTATTATTATTACTATTATCGCTTTTATTATTATTATTATTATTATTATTATTATTATTATTATTATTATTATTATTATTATTACCGCTTTTATTATTATTTTTATTATTATTATTATTATTATTATTATTATTATTATTATTATTATTATTATTATTATTATTATTATTATTATTATTATTATTATTATTATTATTATTATAATACTCCAGCAAATTTTGTTCTTTTAACGTTCGATTTAAAAAACTTAATCCTTTCCCAATGGAATTCTGAGAATTCCATTCACTAAGCTCCTCCTCCGATTGTAACCCCGTTTCCATGGCAATTTCTTTTGGCCACGCCCACTCCCCATTTTTTATACAAGCTAATTGCAATTGCAAATCCCCAGCCTCTATAATCTTATCTCTTTCGTTAGCCAATTCTGTCAAAATTATCGCCAATTTATTTTTAGCCTTAGAGACCAATTTAAATTCAATGTCAAAATTTGCAATGGCGTTCAATAAATTTATTTCCCGAATATTATGAACTTTTGTGGCACTCTTTTTCGTATAAGCTGTGATTAACCCACTGTTACTGGTACAGATATTGACTCTCCTATTTGCAATTAAGTAAGCATATTTTTGTAAACTGTTATTGACGCATAGTAACTCCTTAACCAACTGTGGTAGTGCCACTTCCACCTCAGTCAGTATGGTACTGTAAAGTGCGAAAATCTTCGTCTGATCATTTTCTTCTCCCATCAGTGCACTGGCTATAGTGAGCTCGCTCACCTTCGTGTATAATAGTAACTCAGTTTTTTCATCAGGGAACGACAACAGGGTGGCGCTTACCATCGCCGCTTTAGCTTCCCTAAATGCCCGCTCGGCTTCCACCCCCCAGGAAATCCTTTTATTGGAGGCGGGTTTTCCCTTCAACATTTTCGTTAGGGGTTGCAACAATTGAGCCGCCCCGACTATGTTAATTCGGCAGAAGTTATATAGACCGAGAAAAGCCTAAGTTGTTTGATAGTTGTTGGCCTTGCAACATTCACCACTGCATCGATTTTCTCCTTACTACTCCCTTCTCGCTAATATTGAAACCTAAAAAATCTGTTTCTCCGACTGCAAGTACACATTTTTTTGGGTTCATATAAATTTTCATATACTTCAATCTCTCTAAAACCTTCTCCAACATTGCAACATGCTCTTCAAGAGTCGAACTGGCAATTAATATGTCATCTAAATAAACAAAAACATTCTTTAAATCTCCAAACAAGATCGACATAAGGCGCTGGAAGGCACTAGATGAACACTTGTGCCCTTGTATTAAATAGTTAAAACTGTAGTTACCAAAAGGACAAGTAATAGTGAAATATTTCTTTGTTTCCTCGCTGATTGGCACGTTATAGTAAGCCTGCCGAATATCTAGCCGTGTTAGCAACTTGCAATGTTGCAATTGCAATATGATATCTTTAATCTTAGGCAGAGTAAAATTGTCAGAGGTTGATCTCTGGTTTAATAACCTCAGATCAACGACTAAACGAACTCTGCCGTCCGACTTTGGCAAGAAGCTAGTTGGGAAACCCCAATCGCTTCTCCCCCGCGAAATGACCCCCGCGTCCAATAATTTATTGATTTCCTTCTTGGCCTTTTCAAAAAGATGCGGGGCTATACTTCTACTCCTTAACTGTATCGGCGTGCCCCTAACCTCTACATGGTATGGATAATTTTCCGCCAACTCGCATAAAATTTCTTCCTTCAAAGGACATTCTTCTCTCTCCCCTCCCCCCTCATCAACAGTGCAATCTTCAACCCCCCTCCCAATAGTACAATCTTTACCCCCCCTCCCCCCTCCCCTATAGTTTCGTTAGCGTCGGGTTGTGAGCGAGCAGCAAAATCGTTCTCACAGCTGTTAACCCGCCCCGTTTTCTTCGGTACTTTGTACATATAAATTGCCACCTTGCAAGCTGTTCATTCTTTAAATTTAAATTAGGCGCTTCATAGGGATTTAAGAACAAGACTTGGTATTTCCTAATCAAATCATTAATTAATTCATATTCGCAAAGCGGTATATTTAAAGAGACAGCGGTTAAAGGGAAGATAGAATTTCGAACATGCTCAGAAAAATCAAAAGCCTCATTACTGAGGGAAATACTACGCTTCGTGCTTGGATCTAATAAATAATGGCACCTAAAGTCAATAATGAACCCGTGTTTTTTGAGAAAAGGCATGCCGAGGACGTTAAATTTAATATCTGTGGCGTAGGCATGCACATTGTAAAGTCTGTCTAACCCCAAATCAATTTTAATCACCCTTTTATTATAAATATTCATGCAACCTCCATTTGCGGCTCTGGCAGTGCCAATAACTGCACCCCCCTTATCTAATTCAGACGCCATCACCAGGTCGAGGCAACTTCC
>JABUQX010145437.1:7500-10000 GCA_015478945.1 Trachelipus rathkii
GATATTATATATTTAGACTTCAGCAAAGCTTTTGATAAGATTCCCCACATAAGGCTGATGAAGAAGTTATTGCAATGTAGTAAATTTAATGGAATTGGAATTGGTATATGAAACTGATTAAAATTAGCTGTGGAATAGAAGACAGTGTGTACAACTAAATGGCAATAGGTCATCATGGGAAATAGTGAAGAGTGGTGTCCCACAGGGTTCAGTGCTTGGGCCACTATTTTTCCTCATCTATATATATATATATATATATATATATATATATATATAATATATATATATATATATATATATATATATATATATATATATATATATATATATATATATATATATATATATATATATAAATAAATTGAACTAGGGACTTAAATGTAAAGGTTTCTAAGTTGCAGATGATACCAAATTATGGCTCACCCGGTAAGGAATAGTGATGGATGTATGAAGATTCAAAATGATCTCAATTAACTAGCGGGTGGGCAGATAAGTGGCGGATGAACAGCTATTTAAAAAGTGAAAGGTTCTTCCTAGTTCTACTCAAACAAAAGTTTTACTTTGATATGAATAGGAAATGGTTTGAGTCTGTGGATCAAGAAAAAGATTTAGGTGTGATTATAAGCAGTAATTTGAAAATAGCTAATCAGTGTTTGCGAAACAAGGAATAAAAAAACTAATAGAATTATAAGGTATAAATAATTATATGCCATTTACAAACAAGGAAGTTATAAGTAAACTGTGTAATAGCTGTGTTAAGCCAGTATTAGAGTATTGTGCACAAGTCTGGGCCTCTTGTTTAAGGAAAGACATAGATATGCTAGAGAGAGTGCAAGGTAGATCGACAAGATTGATTTCTGGGTTTGAGGGTAAGAACTATGAGGAGAAGCAAAAGGAGGGTATGTTGTTACCAATGTTAATGTATAGCAGTGAAATTTTATTGTGAAATAAGTAGAATATGTCTAGGGGCAGTCTGTTCAGATGGACAAATAAACTTAGGGGCGTGTTAGGTGTGAGAAGAATTGATTAAATTGGAAAATAAGGGTATTAAGTTGTGTGGTGTGAAAAAAGAAGTAAACGAGAAAACAAATGTGTATTAAAGTAGTTTGATCATTTTGAAGGATGGATAGTAGCTGATTGATTAAGCGGTTGTATAACTGTAAGTGTGATGGAAAATGTCATGTTGGGAAACCTAAGAAAAGTGGATTGAGCCAGTAAAAAAGAGTGTCGGAACTTCGGAAGGAATGGAATGTGAATTTGGCATAAGAGAGAAGATTGGTGCAAAATAGGGGTAAATGGCGTGGTTTTGTGAGGGAGAATGGTTGTGGGTCTGGCCCAGGTGATAAACCCTGGCAATTACGAGAGATATCTCAGTGGATGTCTGTCGCAGTGTGTGAAATTTGGCTGCGACGGGCTCGCACTTAAGAGTATGAGGGGATGATTTGAAAGGCGTGTATGTTTACAAACTCCACCGAAAATGTGTGGGGATCCGTAGGAGTTCTGATGATGATAATAACTGCTCGCATGCTAATAAACCCTGTTCGATTCCTCGTGAGATTCCTAGAAAGTAACTTCCTAGATAACTCTCCCACTTGAAAAGGGAGTTTCTCTTGAGTTACGAGTTTTTTTTATATAAAAAAAGAGGGAAAAACATATTGACAAGAGAACGGAAGCCATTAGGTGAAAAATACAGAAACTCCAAAGAATACTAGAACAGACAACACGAGAATAGACACCGTCGTTTAGCACATAATCGAATAACATTCATTTTAGAATTAAAATTGAGGATATGCGAGATAGGAAGAAGGAACAGAACCGGGTAAACTATCAGAACGTTCAAACATCTTTTGCTTCAGTTAAGAACCAAGAGCAAAGTTTAATGGGTAAGATGTTGTTTAACTCAAGCGGAAGTAGGATAAAACTCTAGAACGTTCAAAAAATTGAAGAAAGAAGACCTTGGATTAGATGAAGGCGGAAATTCCTTGGTAGCAACAACTCAATCACCGGAGGACTCCAATTAACTCCCAAACGATGATGAAGGGGACTGTAGGAGGTGTTATCTTTGAAACCTTGGGTTGTTGAAACACTTCTTTAAAGCTGTTGTAATAGATTATGTGAAAAGTAAAATAAAGCATATGGTGTGTGAAGGATGAAGAACGGAGTACCAACTGGGCAAGCTTTGGACAAAATAGTTTACAAAATCTGCCTCGAGTTTACAACAGTATAAAATGGCGCAAAAATATATATACCGTATATATATATACATATATATATATATATATATATATATATATATATATATATATATATATATATATACATATACATATATATATATATATATATATATATATATATATTTTATATATATATATATATATATATATATATATATATATATATATATAAATAT
Organism: Trachelipus rathkii; assembly: GCA_015478945.1. NCBI lineage: Eukaryota > Metazoa > Arthropoda > Malacostraca > Isopoda > Trachelipodidae > Trachelipus > Trachelipus rathkii. The sequence goes on from JABUQX010145437.1 coordinate 9,914, forward strand.
ATATATATATATATATATATATATCTTACTCTTTATATATATATATATATATATATATATATATATAGCACATATTAGTATATATAT
>JABUQX010145437.1:12500-17500 GCA_015478945.1 Trachelipus rathkii
TTATGTTAGGTGTTGCATTATTATTATTATTATTATTATTATTATTATTATTATTATTATTATTATTATTATTATTATTATTATTATTATTATTATTATTATTATTATTATTATTATTATTATTATTATTATTATTATTATTATAATTATAATTATAATTATAATTATAATTATAATTATAATTATAATTATAATTATAATTATAATTATAATTATAATTATAATTATAATTATAAATATAATTATAATTATAATTATTATTATTATTATTATTATTATTATTATTATTATTGTGTATTTGTGTGTGTGTGTGTGTGTGTATTATTATTATTATTGATGTTAAATGACACGACGTCAAATGGTTTCGTAAATTATATATCAAGCATTACAAGGACAAATGAAAATTAAAACTCGACTACAATCGACCATATGTGATCAAATATGCAACACTCAACAAACACATACTCATTATGTTCTGATATTTCTGATTGTTAATGTTGCATCTTAACAATTGCATCATCAATCATTCCTCAAGAGCAGAGGAGGGTAGAATTCAAACATGTGTTAGAGGATCGATAAGTTCATAACTACAAATTTTTCCTTTGTACATAGTGATGAAAAATAAAATATTTTGATCTTATATTCTACAGAATTTACGATATAATCTTTCTCATATGATATATTACATAATCTGTACATATAAAGACAATAAATAAATAGCTAAAAAAACTACTAGACGGGTGTCTTTTCCTGACTATTCAAGACCATACAGTGGGCAAAAATTTGTCACCGAATTCTATCAAGTTCCATAAAGTTGTTAAAAAACAAAAATTCAGATTTTCATACTGTATAAAACTGGATTTATAATTAATGAATAAAAAAAATCCCACCTACATTAGTCACCCTCTACAATAACTCTATTGGACTAGGTCATTATATAACAGAATTAAAATAAGCAAGAGTTATCGGAACTCTTCCCAAAATGTTTACACTTTCCTCCCAGAAAATTCTGTAATATCTCATTCCTTTATTTCTTTATCCTCTTCTCACTTCCCACAGATGAGAATAGGGTGTGTAACATGCAGATACATAGAACAGTTAAGTAAAAGAGCATGACGTAAGTCAAAAGAAAAGCTTCCCTTAGATTTCCCTCATACTCTTATAGTGCGAGCCCGTCGTGGCCAAAAATCCACCATAGGACTTCACAATACCGCGGCGGACACCCACTGTGGTATCTGGGCCAGCCCCACAACCACACTCCCTCACAAAACCTCGCCATTCACTCCTATTATGAGCCTTTCTTATCGCCTCTGCCAAACTCACATTCCTTTCCTTCAGACACTCCTTTACTGACTTAATCCACTTTTTCTTCTGTCTCTCAGCCGGCCGATTCACAGCACACTCACCACTATCATCCATATGACCAAACCATCTTAATACACTCTCATTTATTCTTTCATTTAAGCTTTCCTTCACTACACAACTTCTAACACGTTCATTCCTCATTCTTTCAATTTTTCTCACACCTAACACGCCCCTAAGATTATCCATCTTAACAGATTACTCCTTACATCGATACTTCTTATTCCACACCATAGTTTCACTACTATACACTAACAACGGTAACAACATACCCTCATGCAAAACCCTAGCACATTCCAGACATAGTCCCTTTATATTCAGCAAGGATTTAATTGCAACAGCGACCTTCCTATCATTCACAACTTTCCTACTACACTCTGAATCATCCGTTCCCTTTTCATCCAACAAATAACCTAAATATTTGAACTCATACTTGTTCCAATTGCTCACCATCTAACAAGATTTCACACCGTGGACTCTCCTCACTCACTATCATCACCTTACTCTTATCTACACTTACTTTCAAACTCTCTCCTTTTACACACCCTTCTAAACCACTCAACCAATCCTTTTAAACTTTCTTCAGATTCGCCACGCAAAACCAAATAATCAACGTAAAATAAGCGTGGTACCCTTCACTTTCTTCCATTTTCCATCAGTCTAACACATTACCCTACCTCCCCTACCTCTGGTTCTTTCGTCACCCCATCCACATACAAATTAAATAGACAAGAAGATATAACACATTCCTGCCTCACTCCACCATTAATATAAACCATTCACTTTCCACTCCATTTATTCTTATACACGCTTAACTGTGGACATACATACTTTTTATCTCATTCAGAAGCCTACCACCAACACCATATATCACTAACACCTACCACAGAGCTTCCCAATTAATCCAGTCATACGCCTATTACAAATCCATAAAAACTAAATATAATTTATTTTTCTTCTCTCATTTTCACAGTCATTTGCTTCAATGTGAAAATTTGATCTACACATACTGTATCATTTTTAAATGTACCTTGTTCTTCACCAATTAGTACCTCAGTCACTCGATGAGCTCTTTCAACCAAAATACCAGAATATATCTTCAATACAGCACTCAATAACCTAATTCCCCTATAGTTCCTACAGTTTCCCTATGGTACTATCACTGCACTCCTCGAATCCTTCAGAACTATGCCCTCCACAAACGCTTTGATACCAAACTTCCATATGTAGTCGATCAAAATATCGCCTCCATTCTTGATCATTTCACCGGTAATTCCATCTATACCTGCTGATTGGCCATTCCTCAACTTTCTCACTCTACATACAAAGGATACAATTCTTGAAAGATTAGTTTCCACTCAATTTTCTAATTATTTTAATGAAAAGGAGATTTTCTCGCAAACCTAATTTGGTTTTACTAAAATTCGTAACGAGCACAGAAGATGCTCTAATTCCCCTCACCGAAAACACTATGATAAGAACGAACATGTTTATTGATGCCATTAGATTTCTATAAACATTGACGCACCCCGTGCAACGTATTTGTAAACAAACTCAAAAGACTTGTTGTTACCAAAGGTTTTTTAAGTTGGTTTCAACCATACAAATGTGACCGAACACAAAACGTTCGGTTAGCTTCAATTTATCAATAGGTTCCCCTCATGGATTCATTTTGAAGCATCTACTTTTTAATATACTGTAAATACCAATGACCTTCACTACTATTATTTATTCATTTTACATTTACAGAATGCGGATAAAACTCTTTTCTTAATATTGAACCTTACTAAGTAAACTTACTAAATACTAAAGTAAAAACAATGAATTAAAAACATCATAACATATGTTTATCAGGCAAATGAAACTTTTCCTAAATTTTTTATAACCCAATACTTAGTAAGAACAAATCTAAAAAAAAAAAAAAAAAACTGTTAAAAAAACGGTCAGAGAAAAAGTTTTAATCATAAATGGATCCTCAAATACAAACTTATTGGATGCAATACTAGTGATAAATTTTCTTTTAAAGAACCCATCAATAGTTTTGCTAGAAAATTATTATTATTATTATTATTATTATTATTATTATTATTATTATTATTATTATTATTATTATTATTATTATTATTATTATTATTATTATTATTATTATTATTATTATTATTATTATTATTATTATTTTAAGAAAATTCTGCCAAATTTTTATTTGCAAATCGATAGATAATGAACAAAGTCATCCCATTATTCTCTTCATTTTTTTAACATTATAATGCATCGAAAGCAAAATATTTTTAATTTATTAATTTATTTATTTAGTTATTTAAAAAGAAAAAAAAGAAATTGTATCCTTTAGAGAGGAAAGGACAAGAGATCCAATTAGATTCACCGGAGTTGGAAAAACAAATTCATTTTCTGAATCTGAATTAATGGACGGGAGAAAATTTGATGAAAAAAAAGTGTTCCAGACATCACTAATAGAATATATATTAAAATGAGCATAGCGGGTAAGTCAGGGGTCAGGGAGTCGGGCTGAGGAAGGAAGTGACTGTGTGAAATGAAGTATAAGACGAACTCTCCTCAAAGGACGAGGTATGGTATCAGAAAGTTCTGAAGAGCAGCGTCCATTGTAATAGCAATAAAAGGAAAATAATTGGAGTCAGGGAGAGTGGGAAAGCAAGGAGAAGAAAACCCTAAACTTTACTCTTTCAAGAAGAAGTGGATGAACGAATTTCACCCTAGATTTAACGTTATCTACAATGCCTTATAACCCCCTGCATAGGGCAAGTGATTAGGGTTGTGTGAAGAAAATCATAGGGCGCCTTACCTTACGAAACCACACTTCATAAAAATTTGTTTGATAAAAGGATCAAGGTGATCCTTCCATGAAAAGTCACAAGAAAAGGAAATGGAAAATGCTAAGGACAGAGAAATTTTGGAGCTGTATATGTTTTAAATGAAGATATTGTAGTTGTGTGGAAGACGATGCCTTTTATGTATTATGGAATTGTCTAAAGTGGAATTGAAGATAAATATTTGAGTAAAAAGTTAGGCTATAGTAGAAGGTATGATAGCAGTGTTAATGTTTGAAATGACAAGAGAAATAGAAGAGGGAGAAGCAAAGTTAAGAGTTCATATTTGTATATAATAGTCAGATAGAACGTAAATTTGAAGAGCCAGAAAGATTATTGCATTATACAGAAATGCAATAGTTTTTAGATATATGATTTCTGGATGAAGTGTAAATACCATAATAGTACTTACATTTCATCCAGAAATTAATGGTACTACCATTATTAATTCCTGAAGTTTGAAGACATCAGTTATTCCTGAAAGCAATGTTCTTTCAACGAATAACAACACTAGAACAAGAACAAAATTAAACAAAGTTTATGAACTTCACTTGATTAGAAAGAAAATGGAATTTACGCTTCAATGCGAGAGAATCATTTAGTTATGCGTTTTGCTCACTCTGTATAATAATAGGGAAATCAATTCGGTAAGACAAAGTACAACCAGTTAACATCATAGAGATTGAACAAGATATAGACAGACATGAGAATGTGGTTGGAGAAATCCAGAGGAGGAAAACAAGGAATAAACAATGTATTCGTTATGTTATGTTATGTTATGTTGTTGTGTTG
>JABUQX010145438.1:0-12500 GCA_015478945.1 Trachelipus rathkii
TATGTTACTTCGTTCAGTTTTCAGAATTGGGTGTTTAACCGTTTCGCATTTAATGGTAAACGCTTTCACTGTTTTCGTTGCTTGGCACAAATTACCTTCCAGAGAAATCCCTGAGGATGCGCCCAGGTGTGGGCTCTGCAGGGGGATCACCCAGGGTGTAAGCGAGCCCACCCCCTCCGAAGGAGGTAAAGGCCTCAGCCCTTCCGGGCTGAGGCCCAAAAACCCCGCTACACCCCTTCGAGTGATCTGGATCCTAAAGGCACTCCCAGTATATTGTTACTAGATACTCTTGGTTAATGAAAACTGTTTATTCGTAAGTTAGGTACGTTATGTTAAATATTACTATGACAATGATGAAAATCTCTCTTTATTATATATTACTGTGTTAACTGACGATGATGTGTTAGAAACGTGAACCTAGGTTAAGTTTTTGTTGAGTAATGTTGGGTTTGCCTTAGAATTTTGCTAATGTCTACGATTATTCATAGGTCAATTATGCTCGAAACGAGTGACACTTTGATGAAGATAGTGTCAATTTCATAGTTCAAGATGTTGGTATCTTTGATAGATTGGTCCTTTGTTAAAGAGTTTTGTTAGATAATAAACTTTACCTGTTACTGATATGTAAAGTGGGGAACATATCAGTATTGTATGACCTGTTAGCTACTTTACCTTTGATAAGTAGGGAATTTTCAGGATGTTAGCTGATTATTCATACGTGAGGTATGTTAGGTTTGCCTTTGTACATTATATTCTTAGTTGCGGTTATGATATGTTAGCTTTATTGATGCTGAAACTTTGTTATCTTTAGCATATATTCGGTGGTCAGTATATAAAGAACTTATTTTTATGTTATGTTTATCAAAAATGATACTCGAAATATGACTTGAATCAATAGTTCAATAGATCACAGGCGGGTGGGATGGGTAGGGGGACTGCAGGGATGGGTGGTTTGATTTACTGATTTGCACGATTTACTGCTTCCAAAATCAGTAAACTATTGGGATTTACTGTGATATTTATTCAAGAACTTATTTTTTATGTTATGTCAGGATAAAATTTTGTTATTTTTTGTTATGTTTGGTTAAAACTTTGTTATGTTTGCAATTATTCGCTGGGGATTATGATATTTAGACGAGGTTATGATGAATTTTGTGTTAAATATTACGAAGTTGATGTAAAACATTTGTTACGTTAGCATTAAGTGCTTTGTCAGTATGATGATTAAACGGTTTATGCTAAACTTTTATTTAAATATTACGATGTTAATGTAAAATTAACATTGATATGTTAGAATATGCTTGAAAAAGTGTGAATAGTTTACGTTTGTACGATGTGTTAGGTACTTTACTGCTGTTAAGTGCTGCAGTTTGTTAATGTTAGTGGTTTATTCGTACGTAGGGTGTGTTAGGTTTGGCGTTGTACATCATATTCTTAGTTCAGGTTATGTTATGTTAGCTTTATTAATGTGGAAACTTTGTTACGTTAGCATGCTTTCGCGTTGCTCTGTATGATAATTAAACAAGGTTATGATAAATTCTTGTTAAATATTAATGTAAAATAAACGTTAATATGTTAGAGATATGTTTGGTAAAAGTATGAATAGGATTTACCGTTTTGTACATCACGTGTGGTGCACCACAGGAGTGTTGAGTGTGGAACTTTGTTAATGTTAACAGTTTATTCGTGCTTATGTTGTGTTAGATTCGTCGTTGTACATTATTTTCTTAGTTCTGGTAATGCTATGTTAGCTTTATTAATGTGAAAACAATGTTACGTTAGCATATATTCGTTGGTTAGTATATAAAGAACTTATTTTTGTACTATGTTATTGTTGTTGTTGTTGTTGTTGTTGTCGTTGTATACCCTTTTGATCTGATATGGTTCATTCGTACGTCGTATTCTTGTTTACTTTCTTCTGATTGGTTGAAAGAAGAATCTCATTACATTTAAGGGATGTTTATACACTATTTTCTTCAGTAGGATAGTTTTTCGCAGTGTTGATACGATGACATCTCCCCGCATCTCTACGCTTGTTGTTGATATCTTCACGAGGAGTTTCGTTATTCCCAACGATGTATCATTTATATTTAATCGTAAACCGAATGGCGACTGCTACATTGCTTGTATTCCTGTCAGAGGGTCAAATGTAATAAGTATTGCATCACTTTATGCAAATGGTTAAAGCATAAAATCATTTTCATGTTTAGAGTTGGTATTTTCCGAAAGGAGGCGGGTCTAAAAAGAGATAAGCCTAAAAACTTTACTTTATTCGTCTTTACTCATTAGGTATTATGATGGTTAGGTATGGTTATGATACATTTTTTGATAAATGTTACTGTGTCAATGTAAGATTAACGTTAATATGTTAGAGGTATGCTTGGAAAAAGTATAGATAGGTTACGTTTTGTATGTAAAGTTTGTTACTTTACATGTGTTAAGTGTGGAACTTTGTTAATGTTAACAGTTTATTAGGGCGTAAGTTGTGCTAAATTTGTCGTTGGACATTATTTTCTAGTTCATATGATGCTATGTTAGCTTTATTAATGTGAAAACATTGTTATGTAAGCATATATTCGTAGGTTAGTATAGAACTTTGTTAATGTTAACAGTTTATTCATGTGTAAGTTGTGTTAGGTTTGTCTTTGTACATTATTTTCTTAGTTCATGTTACGCTATGTAAGTTTTATTGATGTGGAAACTTTATTACGTTAGAGTATATTCGTTGATCAGTATAATTAACAATGTTGTGAAAAATTTTAGTTAAATGTTACTGTGTCAGTGTAGGGTTAACGTTAATATGTTAAGAGATATGCTTGAAAAAAGATTAGGTTACGTTTTGCATACCATGTTAGTTGCTTTACTGGTGTTAAGTGTGGAACTTTGTTAATGTTAACAGTTTATTCGTGTTTAAGGTGTGATAGGCTTGTCTTTGTACATTATTTTCTTAGTTCATGTAACGATATGTTAGCTTTATTGATGTGGAAACTTTGCTACGTTAGCATACTTTCGCTGGTCTGTATGATAATTAATGTTGTGAGAAATTTTAGTTAAATGTTACTGTGTTAGTGTAAGATTAACGTTAATGTGTTAGAGTTATGCTTGAAAAAGTAAGATTAGGTTACGTTTTGTATACCATGTTAGTTTCTTTACTGGTGTTAAGTGTGGAACTTTGTTAATGTTAACAGTTTATTCGTGTTTAAGGTGTGATAGGTTTGTCTTTGTACATTATTTTCTTAGTTCATGTAACGATATGTTAGCTTTATTGATGTTGACTTTGTTACGTTAGCATACTTTCGCTGCTCTGTATGATAATTAACCAATGTTGTGATAAATTTTAGTTAAATGTTACTGTGTTAGTGTAAGATTAACATCGTTATGTTAGAGATAATGCTTGACAGTAAGAATAGGTTACGTATTTGCATGCTATGTTACTTACTTTACTGGTGTTAAGTGCTGTACTTTGTTAATGCTGACTGCTTATTCCTGTTTAAGATGTGTTAGGTTTGTTGTTGTACATTATTTTCTTAGTTCAGTTGATGCTATGTTAGCTTTATTAATGTGGAAACCCTATTATGTTAGAATATACTCATTGCTCTGTATGATAATTACACACGGTTATGGTAAATTTTTGTTAAATATTACAGTCTTAATGTAAAATAACAGCGATATGTTAGAAAAGTGTAAGTAGGTTACGTCTTTGTATGCTATATTAGTTACTTTACTGTTGTTAAGTGTGGAACTTTGTTAGCGTTACCAGTTTATTCCTGTTTAAGATGTGCTAAGTTTGTCTTTGTGGGTTATATTCATAGTTCAGATGATGCTAAGTAATCTTTATTAATGTGAAAACTTTGTTACGTTAACATATATTGATTGATGTTTGTATAAAGAACTTGATTTTATGTTATGTTTATTCAAAATGATACTCGAAATTTGACCTTAATCAATAGATCAATAGATCATAGATGGTCAGGAGGGAGGTGGGATAGTGGTTTGATTTAGTGATTTACTGCTTTAGGGTATGTAAAAACGTAAATTTGTAAGTTATAAACATAAAAAGTGTAAGAAATTTTATTTATTTATTTATTTATTTATTTATTTATTTATTTTATTTTTTTTTCTTGATGGTTCTGAAACCATTATTTTCGAAATCTACAGACTCGATAACCTATATAAAGACACCAACATTGTATCATTACACAAATATTTAATAACTCGGCACCGCACCGGAGCCAGCACCGGTGCAGTTGTCAACTCCTACTCCTCTGAGTCAGACTCCTTCTTCATTCTTTCCCTCTTTATTCATCTTTCATCCTTCTTCATTCCTCCTTCGACCTCTGTTTTGCACTCTGTGCTCTTTTTTCAGTCGGGACCCCCTAATGGGGGGTCCTCGGACCTATAACCATCATATTCGAACTCTGACCTCGATAACCTATATAAACACCCCAACATTGTTGTTATACGAGTGTTATTACCTCCCAGCACCACCCAGTGGCTCCAGCACCGGTGCCGGAGCCAACTCCATAGATTCACATATCAAGTATTTCTAGAAATTCAACTCTGAATCCTCTCACCAAATTTCAGCCAATTACGAACACTTCGATTTTTAAAGGGGGGTGGGGTCCCCTTCGGGGGGACCCACGGGGAGGTTACCTCCCCATCTAACACCCCTCCAAATTTTAACCAGATACGATAACTCTAACCCATGTAGATGTATATTGAACTCGGAACCGGATGCGAAGAAGAAACCGCGGCGGAAAAAATAACAAAAATAATAATAATAATAATAAATAATAATAATAATAATAATAATAATAATAATAATAATAATAATAATAATAATAATAATAATAATAATAATAATAATAATAATAATAATAATAATAATAATAATAATAATAATAATAATAATAATAATAATAATAATAATAATAATAATACTGACAGATCAACACTAACCGATGTCTGAACTAAACCGGACCCTGAACCGGGCCGGGCCGGGCCAGACCGGAGCGCGGAGCTGGAGTCGGGCGGGCCAGGTCGGAGCAGAGTCGGCTCGAAATTGAGATCACTCCGTGATCTCAATTTCTTCGAAGTAATAATAATAATAATAAAAAATAATAATAATATGTAAGGGTATGTGTATGCGCACGCGCGCTCGGTCTGTGTCTGTCGGTCAAACAGACCTTCGGTCTGTTTGACCTCCAGGTGGTCGGTCACCCGAACGCTTGTTAGGCCTAATCACGCTCTCTCAGATCACGCCACAAGGGCGTAAGCGCAATATCGGCGTCCACCCTCGGGGGTGACCCTATATACATCCCACCGACTTGAAATTTACACGGATTCGTGCTTATCCCATACATAGCTTATATTCCAATTTTCAAAACTATATCTCTATTCCTCCATATCGAAAAGGGTGGTAGTGCGCAGGTGGCAAGAATACTACTCATGTACCCATACGATTCATATGTTTTCGCCGAAAGATAGAAAGTCGCTTATGGGGATCACGACCTTCTCCGAGGCATGTACTAGCATTCCTGGCTAAGTGGTAGTGGGCAGACAACTACCACTGTCTAGTCGTCTTCTACGACACGCAGAACATATGCTACTGGAATTCTGTTTCATCCACACACAGAGATATAAGGTATTGTCTGTAAGGTGTTGTTTGTTTCAAAGAAGGAAGAGAGTGTGTGTATATGTGATATGAACGCAAAAGAGAAAGTCGAATTATTGGGCAATGGAATGTCATGCCTTCTGATGGGAAATATCCTACAAATCCTACTTTCATCGCTTCGAGTGCTCTACACACACACACACACCACACACACTACACACACACACACACACACACACACACACACACACACACACACACCACACACACACACACACACATACATATATATATATATATATATATATATATATATATATATATATATATATATATATATATATATATATATATATATATATATTTATATATATAATTATCTTTATATGCTATGCTGCTATGCTATGCTATATATATATTACTCGTCCAAAATTAACGCACCACAAACGGAACAGGAGTCGAGTCGGAGTCGTGGAGTCATGCAATTTTCCAGGGGAGTCGGAGTCAGAGTCGAAAACTCTGTGCAAGTGGAGTCGGAGCGGAGTCGGAGACGAACACGCCTATGTAGGAGGATGAGAGTTTAAAGTTCAGAGAACTATTATTATTATTTATTATTATTGTATTATTATTATTATTATTATTGTGTGTATATTATTATTATTATATTATTATTATTATTATTGTTATTATTATTATTATTATAAAAGTTTTGATTTTATTTCCATCTAAATAATTATTTTTGTATATAATTTAATTTCTTTAAATAATCTTTGAAAATAATTTACAGGAGAAGAAGAAGACATATTTACATAGATTTCCCGACGCGTTTCGTCTCTATACTTGAGACATCTTCAGAGGATTATTTCTTGTAAGCGAATGAGTCTTTAAATTGATATATAATAAGTAAATCAAATGATATTGAGTCTGACTGATAAATACATAAAATTTTATGTTAATGTCTGGTTGCGTGTTTTGATGTAGAAGGCTTCCGCAATTTTGAGTTTCTGGACTTCAAACGATCCATCTAATATTGTAAAGTGTTTGGAAATATTACTAATAGTTGGTTGATGTGCCGTTTTGAAATGTTCAAAGATTTTGCTGGGACTGTAGAGATGTTGATATGCCCTGTCCGACAATCTATTCTTCGTGTAACCAATATATATGTCGACGTACAGTCTAACTCAGGGCAGTTAAATTGGTACACAACGTGATGGTTGTGCTAAAGGAAGATGACAGTTGTTTGGACTTATGGTATAGTCTGACTTTAATTTTTGAGGTGTCTTTAGTTTGAGGTGAGAATTCAAAATATTACGAAGGCACTTCTCTTCCTTATTGACAAATAGCATTGGAAGTTTTGAAGAAGAAATTTATCGAATTTTCTGATTATTTTTACTTTCTTTATTATATAATTTTGAAAGGGTTTTATTAATTAAATTTTCAACTGAATATTGTGGATGATCACAGTTAATTAATTTTACTTAATGCGGCAAATTTCTTCATCAAAAGTTTTCCCAAGTTGAACATAGGTTGTATGCTCTGTAAACTAAAATTTTTACGATAGATTCTTTGTAAATAGTCGGTGAATAGGATCCATAGTTCATATACAGACCATTATCAGTGGGTTTGACATGTATGCCTGTAGATAATGAGCCGTCAGAATTAACATTGATTTTGATGTCTAAAAAACAGATAGCATTATTAACCTGTTTCGTATGTGAATTTTAAGCATGACAACTCTTGAATTCTATTGATGAACTGATGTATATGATCTATGTTCCTAAAAATAGTGAGGGTGTCGTCGACATACCTTATGTAAAATACGGGGTTAAAGTTGTTTGTTTCACGAAGGATTTTGTTTTTCCAGATTGGACATATTGAAGTCAGCAAATGTAGGTCCAAGTGGTGAGCCCATCGGCAATCCATCAGTTTGTAGATATATGTTTTCTTTAAATTTAAACGGTGTTTGATTACAACAAATTAATAAAAGGTTCTCATATGTTGTTCTGATATATCTGGTGGGGGTAGGTTATTTGAGTGAAACACTTCGTTAATTATTATGTCAATCGTATCAAGAACCAGTACATTTATGAACAAAGATTCTACATCAAGTGAGGCGAATATATTAAATAATTTACATAATGTTTCATTATTTGATTTAACTTTGAAAGAGTTATTAAGATATGGTCGGATAATGCTTTTCAGATGTTGGGCAATTTCGTGTGTAATCGTTTCGCACATAGATATTACAGGTCTCAAAGGTGAATTTTCTGAGTTTTTGTGTATTTTAGGCAATCCATATATATATATATATATATATATATATATATATATATATATATATATATATATATATATATATATATATATATATATATATATATATATATATATATATATATATATATATATATATATGTATATATATATATATATATATATAATATATATATATAGCAACATATATATATATATAAATATATATATATATATATATATATATATATATATATCTATGCTTCTCCTTTATGTAAATAACTTACTATAGATATGTATATATATCCTAAATAATAAAATCCAGTTCTTTTAATTTTGTCAGAAATTCTTTTGTTTTTTATTTCATAAGCGATTCTCTTAATGCTATTATTATTATTATTATGATTATTATTATTATTATTATTATTATTATTATTATTATTATTATTATTATTATTATTATTATTATTATTATTATTATTATTATTAAATTTAATAAATAATATTCATTATTATTTTTATTATTATTATTATTATTATTATTATTATTATTATTATTATTATTATTATTATTATTATTATTATTATTATTATTATTATTATTATTATTATTATTATTATAATATTGATAAAATTATTAATATTAAATATTATTAATATTATTATAATATTATTATTATTATTATTATTATTATTATTATTATTATTATTATTTTTATTATTATTATTATTATTATTATTATATTATTATTATTATTATTATAATTAGTATTTTTAATTATTATTTTGATGATTATTATTATTACATGTATTATTATTATTATTATTGAAACTGAAAGTATTAAACTGTTAATTTTATAATGGCTGTTTATAATAAAAATAAAAATAATTACAATACGTAAACATTTGTTTCCGAAGCTGAAATATATTTGTTCGTCATGTATTGCGCCTGCCCTCCTCCACGTCTTTACGGTACTTTACCGTATAGCATTTGGAGATTAGATTCATTGGAAAAGTGTTATTTTTGTTTTGAAAAGCCAGCAAAAAAATTGTTGAAACAAAAAAATGTTTTAATGTAACTCTGTAAGCACTAATCGGAGTCGTGGAGTCGTGCAATTTTCCTGGAGTCGGAGTCGGAGTCAGTTGAAATTTTTATTTAAGTGAAGTCAGGTCGGAGTCGGGGTCAATTTTTGTTAGTGGGTCGGGTGAGTCGGGTCGAAAATTTTTGTTTGGAGTCGGAGTCAGATTCGGAGTCGAAAATCCAAATTTGAATTTAAGGAGTCGGAGTCGGAGTCGGAGTCGAAAAATTTATTTTACGACTCCGCAGCCCTGACCACAAGGATAGGTGGCGAAGGAAGGGTAGAAAAAGTTGAAGAAGACTGAAGACATTTTATTGGACAATGACAATAACATGGTAGATTCCACCCAGAACCGTAGGTTGATAGAGTGTGAGGCCAAGGTGCAGCCAAAGGGTCTCGCAGTAGGGTTCGGAGGTTCGGCGCTGCAAACACACAATGTTGGTACACAGCGACGGTCGCGGGGGGTGTTGGGTCTGTCTCAATACCGTGTATGACCCCCTCTGGCACGGATAACTGCCAGGGTCCTGGCATGGTGGCGAATGTCCTGGACAGTGATTTGATCCCATACGCCGTGCAGTGCCTGTCGCAGGTCCGGAAGGGTCTGTGGAGGGGGTTGGTGCTGGAGAAATTGAATTGTCATAATTTTTTAAGTTAAATTTTACTACCTTCCTCTAAAATAATTAATTTTCCCCCTTAACAAAGTGTATTCATGATTGTAGCAAGTTGCTGTATTGTTGCAACAACAATTACACTGAAAATCGCGACAACAACTTGTACAATAATTATATTCAGAATAATAACAATCATATTCAGATTCATTGAGTGAAAATCGGACTCTATGTTGAGCAGGGTTGTGGAGTCGGTTCAAAAATTTTCAGACTCCGACTCCGACTCCGACTCCACCCTCTTCAAAATTACTCAGACTCCGACTCCGACTCCGACTCCGACCTCGCTTGAAAATTACCGACTCCGACTCCGACTCCACCCTTTTGAAAATTACCGACTCCGACTCCGACTCCGACTCCGACTCTCCGACTCCACCCTCTGGAAAATTATATATATATATATATATATATATATATATATATATATATATATATATATATATATATATATATATATATATATATATATATATATATTTATATATATATATATATATATATATATATATATATATATATATATATATATATATATGAGGTTTTGTTTTTTTATTACCTGTGTTAATGTATAGTAGTGAGACTATGGTCTGGAATAAGGAATAGATCTAAAATACAATGTGTTCAGATGGACAACAGGGAGCGTGTTAGGTGTAGGAAGAATTGATAAAATGAGGAATGAACACACAATATTAGAGAGTGTGTGATGGGAAGAAAGGGGTAGATGAAATAAATGAAAGTACGTTAAGATGGTTTGGCCATGTGGAAGGATGGATGATAGTTGATTGGTTAAGCGAATGTATAGTGTTAGTATGCTGGGAATCGACCGGCTGGGAGACAAAGAAAAAGTGGATTGAATAAGGTCTGAAGGAAAGAAATGTAAGTTTAGCAGAGGCGAGAAGAAAGGTGCAAAATAGGAGTGAATGGGGTTTTGTGAGAGGGGTATGGTTGGCCCACCTGGGCTAAGGGATAAACCCTACATTGGTGAGATATAGGGTGGATTTTCTTACTGCGACGACTTTAAGAGTATAAAGGGGGCGGTAAGGCTGAACTTTCTTTTCGACTTTCGTCCTATTCTACTATTTTTCTGTTTCTGGTGCATGCGCCTTTACAGTCTTGGGAGAGAGGAACTGAATTGAATAATAAAATGATTATATATATATATATATATATAAATATATATATATATATATATATATATATATATATATATATATATATATATATATATATATATATATATATATATATATATATATACATATATATATATATATATACATACAACTCTCTTTCGTTTTTATATATATATATATATATATATATATATATATATATATATATATATATATATATATGTATATATATAGATATATATATAACTTCTTTCTTCCAGTCTTTCTTCTTATAATATATATATATATATATATTGATAACTATTTCCTATATATATATAACTTTATTTAAATATATAAGGGGTAGGATCAATATTTACTTCGGGCTGAGCAATTTTTACCACCCTAAAGGTGGACATAATATTCTTAGCCAATTTGATGGAAAAAAAGCAAAATGTGGCTTTTTCTTTCCAAAATGTCTTTTTTTCAATGGTTGTATGAATATGAATTCATGCAGGGAAAATTTTCAATTTTTCAATCTTTGTTTTAGACATCGTTATTAACGAATTTTGTCGTGTTTCGAAATGAATGGAATTTTGAAATACATAGATGGGTCCATTAGCTACAAAATACACGAAATGAAATTGCCTTTCTAAAGAAAACATTCCAAACTCCTTCCCAGCTCTCCCCATTGCTCTTACCCTCAAAACCTCAAATCATCATTGCTACACTACTTTTCACTCTCTGCATAAGAAGATATATTCTTAAATAAGGGTTTAAACCTGTGCGCAATACTCTAATATTGACCTAAAATAGTTATACAGCTACTTATAACTGTTAGTTTTGTAAACCATATTGAGATTTATTATACTTAACATCTTATTAACTTTATTCCTTGCTTCAAACACTGATTAGCTACTTTCAGATTGCTGCTTATACTTACATCTAAATCTTTTTTTTTTTTTTGGTCCACAGATTCAAGCCAATCCCCCATTCATATCGTAGTTAAATCTTTTATTTGCTACCTAAATGAAGAACCTTGCACTTTTTACTATTATTTAAAATTTATTTGCCCTTATCTGTCGACCTAAAGTTTATCAAGATCATTTGAAACCTTATATATCCATCATTATTCTTTACTAAGGTAGCCTTTGGTATCATCTGCAAACTTAAAAACCTTGCATTTTAAGCATAATTAAGGTACATATATATATATATATATATATATATATATATATATATATAAAAAAATATAAAGGTCTGTATATCTTGATAAAAGATATGCTCATATAAAAAAAGAAGCATATATATATATATATATATATATATATATATATATATATTATGTCCCAAAAGTAAGTGTACTGATGTCGCATTTAATTATGTATTGGACTTGCCTGAAATTACAAGTTATCTCCTTCAAAGTAAAGTATGACCCTTGCGAGGTTACACAGCGAAGCAGTACCGGAAGTCATTTTCCAAAAGTGTGTTTAGTTCACGTGTTACAGTATTTTTTTATGTTTTCCATCGTACCAAAATGATGACCCTACAACTTCATTTTCAACTTAGGGAAGAGGTAGAAATCGCACGGAGCTAGATCTGGGCTGTATGGAGGGTGTGGAAGTACTTGAATGTTTTTGCTCGCCAGAAATTCCATAATATATATATATATATATATATATATATATATATATATATATATATATATATATATATATATATATATATATATATATATATATATATATATATATATATATATATATATATATATTCT
>JABUQX010145438.1:17500-27500 GCA_015478945.1 Trachelipus rathkii
AGAATTTTATAATAAAAATACTTAAGATCTGAACGCAAACTTTAAATGAAACATGGGACTCGACTCAACTGTGTAATGATGACTCATGATCTCACAACATGAAGTTCATAATAATTTGAGTCAACAGAGTCACATGAGATTAGGGATGCCAAAAAAATCAGCGCCTCTACAGCTTCTGTCTCCGATGTAAAACCGAAGCGTTTTGAACCATCTTCAAATGAGAAAATGATGACGGTTTAAAAAGAATGAAAGGTGTAATAAAACTAGAGCTGGAAAAAACGCTTTGCTTCTGTGGAAGTGGCGACATTCATACTATTGCCCAACTACTTAGATCAGGAATTATAAAGGCGAAGTTTTTGTAACACAATATTAGAACAAGATAAATCGTCACTTTGTGTTCCAGTTGGCTTCAATCGGACAGTCTATTAATTCACCACCCATTAAAGGAAAAAAACGAAATCTACCTAACCAACACCACGCTACAGTAAATCAATAACAGATTCACTGGAAAAATTTCTACAGTCCAGTAGCACACGCATTACCAAAGATGTAGTGCAAATGATTGAAAACTATCACCAAGTAAAACGCTAGATACCATCAGTTGGTGGTAAGTTAAAGCAAAAGTATTTCACTTAAGTAAAAGGAAAAACTTGGCTACATATAACTAGTGTTCCGTGTGAGAGTATTTAGGGGATGGCAATTTTGATAGTTTTTGAATTATGCGAAAAAATTTGTGATTTTTATTTTTTGTTTTTTCTACTTTTTCAGATTCGTAACGTCACGCGATATATAATTTGTAACTTCCAAATTATATTTCACGTGACGTTACGAATCCAAAAAATCAAAAATATCAAAAAAATCAAAAAAATCACAAAAAATGCCATTCGAGAGTATTTAGCAATGCTGGACTAATATGATGAAAAGAGAAACAGACTCTCAGCAGAAAAGGCAGAAAAATTGATGTTTCTCAAGCACAACTTTCTTATATTTGAATTTCAATACTAGTGCAAAAAGCAGGGATGGCAATTTTGGTGATTTTTTTGATTTTTTTAAAAAAAATCAATTTGTGTTTTTTGATTTTTTTGATTTTTTTGATTTTTTAGATTCGTAACGTCACGCGAAATATAATTTGCAAGTTACAAATTATATATCGCGTGACGTTACGAATCTGAAAAAATAGAAAAAAATATATAAATTAAAATCTGAAGATATTTTTATAAAAGTCAAAATCACAAAATTGCTGTCCCTGGCCAAATCTAATTGTATATAATCATTTAGTCTAAAATCTGTGGTGCTTTAGCATCTAAGGTCGGAGGTTGGGGAAGAGGTTGGTGGGGTGCATTTGAGTTGGGTCCCCCGTCTCGCACTCTGGTAGATTGTGGCTAAAACTTGGAAATATATATATATATATATATATATATATATATATATATATATATATATATATATATATATATATATATATATATATATATATATATATCAACTACATATACACACTACATATATATATATATATATATATATATCAAACATCCGCATCCGCATCCGCATCCGCGGATATTAAAATCAAACATCCGCATCCGCGGATGCGAAAAAAATGACATCTGCTGCATCCCATAATATATATATATATATATATGGATATGAGTATATAATGCTAAGCTCATAATAATTACTATATATCTAATAATAATATATATAATATATATATATAACTATACTTCTTTCTTCTTATAATAATAATATATATATATATATATATATATATAAATAATATGTATATATATATTTATATATTAATAATAATAATAATAATAATATTATAGATATATATATCTAATAATAATCTATATATGTAATATATATATATATAATATATGAATATATTTAAAAATATCTTCTTTAATATATTCTGTATATATATGCATAACCAACATGTCGTAGACGTCCTGACGAAAATGTTTAAGCATGCGGAGAGGGTTTGTGATAATAAAGACCATATTACCAACAATGGTCATGTTGCAAATATATATAATAATATAAATATAACAATAATCATATATATATATATATATATATATATATATTTATATATATATATACTTTTTTAATTTATATATATATATATATATATATATATATATATATATAATTGATGTAATTGAAATACAAAGCTTACTTGCAAATCTGATATGGATATCCATAATTACCCCACGACTTACAACCATGCACTTTAGGTGACAAACTTATATTATGTTCAATTTTTTGTTTTTCACTTTTTTTTATTGTTTTGTATGGATCTATCATTTTTTATTACGTAAATTTTCATTCTTAGACAATTTTTTGTAAAATTATTCTATAACATACATGATACAACCCATACTTATTTTTAATGCACTATTTTACTTATTTTAATATAAGGTAACTAAAGAATTTTAATTAATAAATGAAAAATAACAGTCATTCTCAGAATATTTTAAAAAACTGAGCGATTAATATAATTTACTTTAATAACAAAAAAATCATAATTTTTCGTCATTTTTCTTTCCAAATTAATTAGAATCACGAGACAATGAGCTAATTTTAAAGAAAGATCTGAAATGCGTAATCGCCTTCTGTCGCGCTAACTGCTTTAACTGCTAAGTTTCTGTAAGCTTCCGCAGTGTTTCACGCCTAAAAATTTCATGAGCACGCATCACCGCGTTAAACTTGTCAGGAAGGCAGGCAATCGAGTTACCGCAAGCAATTATTATTCACATTGGCTGCTTGAGAAGCAAATTAAATATAAATTTGAATTTATTGTTAATAGAAGCGCTAGAAGAAGAATAATTATCGACATCTTTATTTTCAAATCATAGTATTCTGACAATCACAATTTTCTTTTATTATTTTTCCATCTTAACTTGGCCAAGGATGACTGACTGGTTCTTGGTAGTGAGTTGAATTCTGGTGATATTTCTGGTGGGTGTTTGTTTAAAATGTTGTTTGGTGGTCTGTGTCTTAAGTAGTTTTCTGTTAGTGTCGTGTGAATTTGTTTGGTGTATGATGTGTTGTTTGGTGGAGGTGGAATGTTGTTCAGAATTTGTTTGTAATATAAAGCTGGTGAAGAAGTAGGTTGTTTGAGTCTGTGGTGGATGGGGTTAGAGAGGGCAATGTGGCATGGGTGTTGGGGTGTTTGAGTTTTGGTAAAGAATTGTGTGCCTATCATGTCCAGGTGTATGTCTAAGGGCTATTATTTTGGTTTCTTCATTCTTAGGTGACATTGCTGGTGTTGTTGATGCGCATTCTGTTATGATTCTTAATACTTCGTTTTATGTTGTTTGGAGTTTCTTTATGTTGTTTTCTGTCAGTAGTGGGCGCCAAGTTGGAGAGGCGTAGTTTAGAGTCGGACGAATGTATTGTTTGTATATGGTGGTGGATATCTGTTTATTGTTTGTGAAGTCTGTGCCAGCGATGGTTCTTAACATGTTCAGTTTCTTGTTTGCAGATGAAATTATATATTTATATGTGGCTGTGAAGGTGAATGAATGTCAAGTGTTACTAAAGGATTTTAGAAGTTTTTATTGAAGGTGCTGGCAATGTTGTTTAAAAGCGGAAGGCTTGAAGTGTGATGCCAAGTTGGCGGTCGGTGATGATTAAAGTAAGTGATGATTTGTTCGGCGAGGAGGACATTCTGTTTTCTGTCAGCCATGTTTAGAGTTGGTTGATGTATTATTGTATAAGGTTTGTGGTCGTGTTTAGGTTCTGTTGTGTAGTGGGTATGGTAATGTGACTAGTGGCGGCGATTGTGTTCCAAAATTGGGGAGGGCAAGAATTTACCATTATACATGAGAGGTAAGGGAAAGTTTAATGCTAATAACACTAATAAAAAGAACAAATAATTATACAAATACTTGGGCATGATACATTGTTATATACATATATGGAAAATGCAAATGTTTAATTTTAGCATAAGATTACAAATTCAATTGTTGAAACTTTAAAATAAAAAAGTAACTCAAAGAGTATTAAAAGTAATGAGACTTACTAGTTTATGAAACTTAAAGTAATTACACTAAGCTTATATGTGTGTCTTCATTGGATATGGCTAGCAATGCCAGATGTGTTAAACGTTCCTGTTTTGTTGCGTTTCTTAAATAGTTTTTTACCCTTTTGAGAACACTGAAAGATCGTTCTGCTGACGCTGTAGACACAGGAACTGTTAAATACAATTTCAAAAGCTTCAAAATATTTGGGTATACAACTTGATTGTGAGATTGTTTTGCTTTAAACTCCAACGCCAATCTGGAAATTAATGTGCGATCAGCTTTTACTATTTCTTTCCTAGAAAATATATCAATTTCTGCAGATAAGCTGTCACATTCAATCTCATATACTTCCCCTATAACAGAACAAGCTTCTTTGAACTCTTTGTTGGTGATAGAGTCACGTTTAAATGTAGCAGTTAGTGCAGTTTCCATGTGGCATAGCAGTGTCAACTGATTTTTGTCGAAGCGCGACTTTATGTTTTCAACAATATTGTCAAGAAATGGATAGTATGTTGTTTTTAAGCAAAGGACACGAGGTAAAGAAACAGCTGGATGAACATCTCCTCCGCCAATTTTATGTGGAACTTTGCGCTTACGTGGAGTGACTGGTCCTTCAAATCCATGTTGCTCACAAAATATATTCGCCTCAAGACCAAATCAGAACAAATTTATTTTCATTACGAAGATCTGCAATAGCTGTTTCAATCCGCTTGGCAACATCAACAACTTCGTGAATTGAAATATCATGATTCTGAATGTATTTTGAAAGAATGTTTGTCCTTTCAAATACTTGTTTCATCATATTCAGCCCATTTTTTTTACTTTTTTACACAAAATCAACCATGAGCTTCACCACCAACCCTTGGGTCATTCGCTTCAATATCTTCCAGAGTCTGTATTATTTCTGGCAGATGCTGTTGAACAGCTCGAAGACTTTCATATCGACTGCTAAATCTAGTGTCACTCAGTGCCTTGAGAGACAAGTTTGTCCTAGATTCTGTTTTATTACTTTCACCGATAGCCCCTTCCTTTATCTTTATAAATATTTCATGGCGTTTCGGCGAGGCTTCAATGAAACAATAAAGCTGCTGAACCGCACTGAAAACATTGCGAACCATGGAAATACGTTTCGATAAATCCACAAGAGCAAGATTTAAAGAATGCATGTAACAGTGCACATACATTGCGTTCGGATTATTTTCTTTTAATCTTGCTGCTACGCCTTTTTATATACCTGACATATTTGCTGCCCGTTATAGCATTTGGCTACTATATTAGAGGTCTCTAAACCTACTTCATTCAGCACAGACAGGAGTAGGCGATACAATGATTCTCCATCTGTAAGGTCTGTCTTATAAAAACCAAGAAATCTTTCTTCGATTTTTAAATCATCAGCTACATACCTCAATACGATAGCCAATTGTTCATGATTTGTCACATCTGGAGTTTCATCCACGATTACAGAGAAGTACTTGCTTTTCTTGACACTTTCAATTATGTTGTTTTTTATTTGACTGGCTAAAATTTCCAGCATCTCGTTTTGTACATCGTGATGAACATAATTAAAGTACTTTTCTCGCTCTAAAAACTTCTTCAAAAGCAAATTATCTGATGACCGCAATTTCAACAACTGTATATAGTTACCCCGGTTATTCGAGAATTTTTCTTCCCTATGACCTCTTAATGCTAAGCCTTGTCTGCCAAGAAAAAGTAATGTTTCAAACAGAATTTTAAGGTACTCGCGGTTTTTTTTACTTCTTCTTTGTGATGGGAAAAATCTTCTCTGATACGCTTTCTTTAGACTTTAAACCTTCTTGCCAGCGTTGCAAAGCGCTCAGATGAGAAGAAGTACGTTCGTGTTCTTGAAAACGCTGTGTTGCTTTATTCCAGTTCTTAAACCCGTTAGTAATAAATGTTAACTCATAACCACCAACACTGCCAAATAATCGACATGGAAAACAGAAGGCTTTGTCACCAGAGACACTATATTCAAGCCACTTAAATTGTGAATACCATGCACTTCTAAATCTTCTTCCTTTGGTCTCTGGGAATTGTGCCAGGGAAGGTTGGAATGGTCCGTCTTTAAAATATTTCAAGGCAGCATCTTTGCCACAAAGTGGATCTCGTCTGTGGAGGTTAGACTGAGACCGGTTTAAATTTAGATATTGTACATGAGGTTTGCTAACCTGACTTTCACTGTCACAAAAGGAATTAGATGAAGAGTCAGGTCCAGGATCGTCATTAACAATGGAAGTACTAGGTACAGGACTAGCTTCCGATGTAGCGACAGAGTTCTCAGTTAAAATGCTTTCTTCTTTCTTGTTTTTTTTACGCAAAAAAAAATCACTAATGTTCCTTTTGCACCTCTCTTCATTTTTCTCACTTGCTACACTAACAAGTTAACCAGTCGGAAACAGTATCACATTCACAAGTACACTAATAACCAAAAGCTCTTATAACTTTATAGGAACACAGAGTACGCAATGTCACAAGAAAAAAATTACTACTAAATTGTGGTGCGTGTTCCTTAATCTTAAATAATCTTGGCTTCTAGAAGTTTCTTTTCGAGACTGTTCGAGGCGACCGGTAAACGATTACCATAGAAACAAGCTGCCCTGGGCGGAGTCGCGCATGCTTGCTGAATGACAGCGCTATTAACCAGGGAGGAGAGGGGAGGTACTGTGACAATTTCTAGGAATTGATGCTATTATACGTACTAATTATTACATATATTAACTATATAGTATTCATTAAGTTATATTTGTCACCAGTTATGCAACTATTTATTTTAAAAAGCCTTAATTTTCTTAATAGCTTAAATCTATCGTTGAAAATTATCAATAAATCAACAATTTTGTATTTCTACTCGAAATAAACGCAGTGATATTTATCAAAGAAAATCCTTGTTTTATTTGTTAAAATGGAATATCACAAAGTAAAGGATAACTAAATTCAATATTTTCTTCTCTTTGATATTGCTGTTCGTATATTAAAAAAATTATATATATAATATACTATATACCCCATATAGCTGTGTCTGCGTAGGTTGTTCTGATTGTGTGTTCTGTTTCTGGTTGTGGGAGATCGGCCGTAAATAGGTTGAATAGTGTGGGGAACAGTATTGCGTCTTGGGGTACTCCGTTATTGATGTTTACTGTTCTGGATTTTGTATGGTTTGTTTGTATTTGTGCTGTTCTTATTGATAGGAAATTGAAATCTATTTCTTTAGATTGGTGTGGATGTCAAGATTTTTTGTTGTGCATGGATCAAGTTATGTTTAGGTACTGTATCAAAGTCTTTGTTGATGTCGATTGCTATGATTATTGTTTTAATTGGATTTCGAGGTTTATATATATATATATATACCTATATTTAAGTATATAAATAGAAATTTAATTAAATAATAAATATGAATATATATATATCCAAGAGCCGCTTCTATCAAAAAATGAAAAGAAATTTTTTGATAATATATATATATATATATATATATATATATATATATATATATATATATATATATATATATATATATATATATATATATATATATATATATATATATATATATATATATATATGTGTATATATATATATATATATAGATATATTGTTTTGTTCTATATATAATATATATATAATAATAACAATAATAATATATATATATATATATATATATAATATATATATATATATATATAATACTATATATATATATATATATATATCGCTATATATACTCTCGAATTTTATGTACTTACCTTATTTGAATATATAATCCATCCTCCTTTCCTTTTTTATGAATTCATTTATAATCCTTTCATAAAAATCTTCTGAATTTCTTAACTTCAAGAGAAGGTTCCTTTCTATTGACATCATTGAAATACTTGACAATCGAGTTTCGCTTGTTGCATTCCTCTAATATATTTTAAATGCAGAAAAGCTTCTTTCTACTGTTGCTGTTGTAGATGGTATCGTAGCAATGAGCTGGCAAAGTTTAAAAAATTCAGGCATAACTTCATAAAGTTCATTGTCTTGGAAGTGTTTTATTAGTTGTACAATACTTTTATTTCTAAAATCATCCGAAGAATACACAACTATCAATTCATTCTGCAGTCGAATTTTGTCAAAATGGCTTCCGTAAATTATGCTTAGAGACTCGAAAGGTTTCTTAGGAAAATCTTTTGCGTATTGTTTAAAATTATGACTGTTTAATAGTTCTATAAAAACAAGATCTTTCAGAGATTTAAATCTGACTCTTAGTTGATTCACAACTGTTTGAATGATGTTATTATATAGATTTCTATAGTAATCATGATGTTTTTCTGATGGAAAATTTCCTTTAACATTGTCATATATTTTAGAGAAAATATCTTGTTTTTCCTCAATCAATTTAGTAGTTTTCCTAACTTCATTAGCACAATAAGTAATATCCAAACTTTTTGACTGAAGGACATTAAATAAAACATCAGTAAAGGAAAATATTTCACTAAATACTTCAAGTAAAAAATAAATTTAAAATCACCTAATTTGCTAGATCCAATTGCGGAATTGATGAGGTTATTCTATCCCATTTCTCTGCAGAAGTATCAGTGTTATTTCATCAATTTACTTTGCCAATTGATCTATTCTCTTTGGCAATTTGAAATATATTAAGAACTTTTATTTCATCTATAACGTAAAGGTTTGGAAACCTTTTAAACCTTCTAATCTCATCTATAACTCGCCCGTTTGGGTACCGAAAGAAAAGCTTCTACAACACTTAAAACCTTGAAAAATAGCATATAATACTTTCATGCTTGAGATAAAACTAATTCTTGCCAATGCAACAATGTACAAAAACACAGATGGATACGCGCCCTTACCTTACTTTGGCAAACCATGAAGATCACCTGACATGGTAGCAGCTCCATCATAGGTTTGAGAAATTAATTTACTTTCACCTTTAATATTTTCTATGCAGCGAAAAACATGTTGAGCTAAAGCATCTGCCGAACGGTCAAGACTTACGTCTGTAAAACCAAGGAATCTTTCTACTATTTCGTTTTCTTTTGTAAGGTATCATAAAACAGTAGATAACTGTGAAATATTTGATACGTCTGATGTCTCGTCTAAGAGCATAAAAATAAATTTAGAATCATCTAATTTCATCAGAAATTTCAGAATGGATTTCCCTAAGAATTACATTTTGAATTGATTCAATTAAATCATTTTGAATTCTGTTCGAAACTCCAGAGAAAATTGTCGCTGTTGATAGGTGATTTGCTAATTTTTCATCATACCGGCTCATCAACTGCAGAAGTTCTACATAATTTCCACGATTATTTGATTAATTTGTTTCATTATGGCCCTTAAAAGATAATTCTTGACAGCCTAGGAATATGACCGCATCTATTAACCTGCGAAGAATTTCTCTATTTCTAGCAACCTTTTCATTGTGTTGTTGGACATCAAATCTTTTTTGTTCATCCAACATAACATCCACACGTACATTACCGAATGATTTGAGGAATAAATATGACTTTATATGTCGCTGTGATCTTTCGTGCTTTTGCATGCTGATGTATAAATTATTTAAATCAGTGTATCCTCCCTCATTCCAAACAGATTTTTCTGATGAAAAAATCAAACAAGGCCAACAAAAAAGCCTATTTAATTTTGAACTCCCAGTCAACCATTTCTTTTTCTCATAATGACATTCTTGAAAATGTCTTACAAAATTCTTTCCTTTGGTTTTTAGGTCTGGTAATGATGGAGTTAATCTTCCGTTTTTAATAATTAAATTTTTTTTCTTCATAACTTCTCATACTAAATCTTGTTTTTAAAAGATCTTCAATAACACATTCTGCGGCATCCATTACTCTTAGATTTTTTTTTTTTTTTACAGTGCACACTATAACTTCTTAAGAAAAAGATTTCGTAAAACTTTAAAAAATTTCGAGACCAAAAAAAATGTAACTAAGCACACC
>JABUQX010145438.1:30000-38164 GCA_015478945.1 Trachelipus rathkii
TAGATTTAGAAAGGAAGGAAGGAAGGAAGAAAGAAAGAAAAGAAGGAGGAGGAGAAGAAAAACTGAAATAGAGAAAAAGAGAGAAGATGTAGTAGTAGTAGTAGTAGTAGTAGTAGTAGTAGTAGTAGTAGTAGTAGTAGTAGTAGTAGTAGTAGTAGTAGTAGTAGTAGTAGTACATCTTTATTCAGAAAATAAACAATTTACATTGTTAAGTAACATACAGTTATAATATATGATTCTAATATACAATACTTAATGATAAACAATTTCTGAAAGGGGGTTACTAATTACAACACAGTGTTGTGCTCTTTGAGACCCCAAAATAATACAAGTATAATTAAATTTAAGTAACTTGGCTTAGGCATTGAGCTTAATGTAATTCACTATACCAATTATCATACAATAAGGATACATAATATTAACAAAATTATAAAAATAATCATAATAATAACTATATTAATAATAATAATAACAATAAAAGTAATAATAATAATAAAAAGAAGAAAAATGATAATAATATTAATATTAATTATAATATTGATAAAAATAATAGAAATAATAATAATAATAATAATAATAATAATAATAATAATAATAATAATAATAATAATAATAATAATAATAATAATAATAATAATAATAATAATAATAATAATAATAATAATAATAATAATTTTTATAATAATGGTATTAATTCAAGATAATTCTACTAGCAATACTAGCAATTTTTTAAAAAAAATAGCTATAGTTAATAACATCAACAAAAGTAATAGTGGTTATTATTCTGGTAGTGAAGATAATTGCTGTAAAGATATAATAATAATAATAATAATAATAATAATAATAATAATAATAATAATAATAATAATAATAATAATAATAATAATAATAATAAATCGGATAAAAAAAATATAATAATAATTATAATAATGATAAAAAAAAATAAATATAGAAATGTTAGCAGTTGTTATTTAGTAACGAATGTTAAACGTAGTAATTATTACAATGAAAAGGCTGATGATAGTTACAATCATTACCATAATCATGACTTGTTATAATAACGGGTACTGTGATAGGAGCCAGTTTGGTGTTAATAAAATAGCTAGATTTTACAAAAGTAAAATCGCTGAGTTTGTAATTTATTAATATTTATGTAATAAGTATTTATATTTTTAGCAAAAGACTTAATAGAGTTTTCGGTTTTAATGTCTTGTGGCATTGAGTTACTGTAAAGTTTAGCTGCTTTGTACCTGACACATTGTGTGGCTTGTTTTAGTCGATGGAATTGAGTTAATTTAGGTATGATTTCGTAAATTTATTCGATGTGCCTCGCTCCTTGCTTGGTTTGAGCAAAAATTTGCTAGCAAAAAGTCACAGGCATTATTATTGATAATTTTATGCATTTCATTTAGTAGTGATACATTGAGTAGGTCTTTAAACTGCAATATCTTTAATTTTTTTGAGCAAGGGTTGTGTATGGCTGTTAAAGTCTCTTGCACTGCTAATGAGGCGAATAAAGCGAAGTTGAATTACAATTACAGGATGGATTACAGAGTTTCTTGTGGTTCCGTAGATAGGAAGACAGTACAATAAATGGGGGTGTATCAATGCATAGTATATTTTTTTAATAATAGAAAGAGGAATAATAATTTTTGATTTTATTAGCACATACATGTATATAGCCAGTCTGCTATCTAGATTGTTAACATGTTCTTTAATTGTCAGTATTTCATTGAATATTATTACGAGTATTTTAGCATTTGAAGCCATATGCAGTTCTACTTCATTTATTTTGATGCTGAAATTGTCTATTAATTTGTTTCTAAAAATAATATAAGATGTTTTATTTAAATTTAGAGACAGCTTGTTAGCGTCTATCTATTTTATTATTTTTGTTAAGGTGTCCATTGCTTTACGAGAGAGAGAGAGAGAGAGAGAGAGAGAGAGAGAGAGAGAGAGAGAGAGAGAGAGAGAGAGAGAGAGAGAGAGAGAGAGAGAGAGAGAGAGAGAGAGAGAGAGAGAGAGAGAGAGAGAGAGAGAGTCGGTATTTTTGTCATTTATTAAGATAGAAGTATCATCAGCAAATGAGACTGAAAAGCGTCATGTGAGTTGAACAGGTCATTAGTATATAGCGTAAATAGAAACGGTCCCATAATTGAGCCCTGGGGTACTCCAGCTGATGCTTGAAGTGTGATAGAATGTGTTTCCTTTAGTTTTACGTAGTGAGATCTCTCCTTTAAGTAGCTTTTAACCATTGCAAGTTTTGTACATTTTACTTAATAGTATGTCATGATCAATTATGTCGAAAGCTTTTGTGAAATCTAGTAATAATAGCAGGGAGGAGTCTTTATTTATATTTTTGTAAAGTTTTTCGGTTAAACAAATAAGTGCATCAGAAGTTGAGCGTCCTTTTCTAAATCCAAACTGTGAGTCGCTGAGAATATTGTTTGATCTAAAATATTCGTTTAAGTAACTGAAAATTATTTTTCAATGAATAGCTTTAAAATAAGCCCGATTTAAAATTTGAATATTTAAGTCATTCAACATTCTTAAATAAATTAAAAAAGCCTTACTCTTCATGGGCGCATCTCACTACACATAAGACAAGGAGGGGAGCAATAAATACATATATATATATATATATATATATATATATATATATATATATATATATATATATATATATATATATATATATATATATATATTAATATATATATATATATATATATATATATATATATATAGTATATATATATATATATATATATATATATATATATATATATATATATATATATATATATATATATATATATATATATATATATATATATATATATATACACATATATATATATATATATATATATATATATATATATTATATTCTTAGCTCATGTGATGCTATGTTAGCTTTATTAATGTGAAAACTTTGTTACGTTAGCATATATTCGTTGATCCAGTGTATAAAGAACTTTGTTTTTAGTGTTAGTGTTTAACCTAAATGATACCTCGCCAAATGCGAGTTGAACTCAATAGACCAATAGTTGTTGTTAATGATAGCTTATTTGTCTTGTTGTTAGTGTGTTAAGGATGTTATATTCATAGTTTAGCTTTACAGAGGCTAAAACTTTACTATGTTTGTATTTATCCGTTAGGTATTATGGTATTGGGTAAGGTTATGGTAAACCTTTTGTTGAATATTACCATGTTAATGTAAAATTAACATTGATATGTTAGAGATATGCTTGACAAAGTGTGAATAGGTTACGTTTTTGTACGCTATGTTAGTTACTTACTATGTTAAGTGTGGAACTTTGTTAATTTTAACGTTTATTCGTGTTTAAGGTGTGTTAGGTTTGTTGTTGTACATTATATTCTTAGACCTGATGATGTTATGTTAGCTTTATTAATGTGAAAACTTTGTTAAGTTAGCATATATTCGTTGATCAGTGTATAAAGAACTTGTTTTTATGTTATGTTTATCCAAAATGATACACGAAATGTGACTTGAATCAATAGATCAATAGATCGATAGATCATGGAGGGTAGGAGACGGGGAGGAGAGTAGGGTGAATGGTTTGATTTACTGATTTACTGCTTTGGGGTATGTAAAACATGACAATTTTATTAAAAAAATATGACTTGAATCGATAGATCAATAGATCAATAGATCAATAGATCAATAGATCATGGATGAGGTAGGCAGTGTGGTATGGCAGGTTTGATTTACTGATTTACTGATTTAGGGTATGTAAAACATGACAACTTTAATCAATAGATCAATAGATCAATAGATCAATAGATCACAACTGGACAGGAGGGTGGTTGGATGGTGGTTTGATTTACTGATTTACTGATTTAGGGTATGTAAAACATGACAATTTTAGTAAAAATATGACTTGAATCAATAGATCAATAGATCAATAGATCAATAGATCAATAGATCACGGATGGATAGGAGGGTGGCTGGATGGTGATTTGATTTACTGATTTACTGATTTACTGCTTTAGGGTATGTAAAACGTGACAATTTTAGTAAAAAATATGACTTGAATCAATAGATCAATTGATCAATAGATCATGAAAGGGGTGGGAGGGCAGTTTGATTTACTGATTTACTGCTTTAGGGTATGTAAAACATGACTATTTTGTTAAAAAAAATATGACTTGAATCAATAGATCAATAGATCACGGAAGTTGTGAGGAGGGCAGCTTGATTTACTAATTTACTGATTTACTGATTTACTGCTTTAGGATATGTAAAAACGTAAATTTGTAAGTTATAAACATAAAAAGAATAAGAATTTTTTTTTTTCCTTGATGGTTCTGAAACCATCATTTTCGAAATCTACAGACCCGATAACATATATAAGGACACCAACATTGTTGTTATACGAATGTTTATTAACTTAGCACTGCACCGGCTTCAGCACCGGTGCCGGTACTAACTCCGACTCCTCTGACTCAGACTCCTTCACCGACTCTTTCCTTCTCTGAGTCCGAATCCGACTCCTTTCTCCACTTCTCTTATGCATTTCATCCATTTCTACGGGGGGACCCCCCTTTAGGGGGCCCATGACACCCTTTACGACATTATAACCGTCATTTTCGAAATCTACAGGTCCAATAACATATATAAAGACACTAATATTGTATTATTATACAAATATTTACTAACCCAGCACCGCACCGGAGCCTGCACCGGTGCCGATGCCAACTCCTCTGATTCCGATCCCGACTCTTTCCAGAAATCCGACTCCGAATCCACTCTCCAAATTTCAGACTTCTACGAACATTTCAATTTTGGGGGCGTCCCCCCATGGGAACGCAGGACGTAATCTCGTCTACGACGATTACGCCACCATATAGCTCACCTCCAAATTTTAGCCCGATACGATAAGCCTAACCATGATAGATATAATAATAATAATAATAATAATAATAATAATAATAATAATAATAATAATAATAATAATAATAATAATAATAATAATAATAATAATAATAATAATAATAATAATAAAATAATAATAATAATAATAATAATAATAATAATAATAATAATAATAATAATAATAATAATAATAATAATAATAATAATAATAATAATAATAATAATAATAATAATAATAATAATAATGATAATAATAATTATATAATAATAATAATAATAATAATAATAATAATAATAATAATAATAATAATAATAATAATAATACCTCAGTCGGTCTTAGTAAATAGGCCCAGCTATTCGGTCGGAAACTCGCTCGGTACCTAACACGGGTAGAGATATATACGCAGAATCGAAAAGAGAAAGGATCAAATTGACACAATTTGACCTCGCCGCTAAGGGGGCAGCACTAGGGACCGACCGGGGCGGGAATTTTGCCGGGGCCGGGGCCGGGGCCGGGGCCGGGGCCGGGGCCGGGGCTAGCTAAAATTTGAACTGGGGCCGGGGCCGGGGCTGGGCCGGGCTACTCTAATTTAGCCGGGGCCAGGGGCCGGGCCGGGGTTAGCTAAAATTAGAAATGTAAGTCAAAAACACTGAAAGTCTTAAAACTTAGGATGAAAATTAAATATAATTTCAATTAATTAATAATTTTAAATTATAAAAAAGGAATACATTTAATTAATTCAATTAAATAAATATTTTTGAAAGAAATTTTTAGAAAATAATTGATTTTCTAGAAGAATAAGTTGTATTAAATATATATATATATATATATATATATATATATATATATATATATATATATATATATATATATATATATATATATATATATATATATATATATATATATATATATATATATATATATATATATATATATATATATTTAAAAATTTTTTTCTTAGTGATATATATTTACTTTAGAGAGGAAGCCCTTGGATTCTTTTTTAGTATTATGCTTTACTGTCACTTCATTTTATTACTAAATGTACACAAATTAAAAACATTGTTAAAGACACTTTTTTTTAATGAAATAAATTTTAAAAAGGAAAGCTTATTTTCGTCCCGACACGCGAGACCTCTTCAGGCTAAGGGACTGGATTTCTTTCTTGATCTTCATCAGTTCAAGTGTGTTTCAGTTGGTCTGCTATTTTCTTCATGGTGTTGTTGAAATACTTCACCGGGATGCTTATTGTAGTTGTTACTATTATAAATGCAAAAGGATTCCAGGATTTTGCGATGGTTCGTGTGATTGATATTTCTGATCATCTTTATATTGTTGATATTGATAGAGTGGCCTGTGTTACGCCTATGACTTGTTAATGCTGAATTATGCTGTCCTTGTGCAGGTCTCTGTATGTTGATTTTTTCTTCTTTGCAAATCTATGGTTTCACCTATATATGTTTTATTGCAAGTATTGCAGGGGATGTGATATATACAGCTTTGGGGGAGATTTTCTTTTCGTTTTGGGGGTTTGAGAATGTTTTTTAAGGTGATGTTATTTGATGGAATGAGGGTAATATTTTTTGGTAATATTTGTTTTAACGAATATAATGGTAATTGAGGAATTGGTAAAAAGGAGGTGTTGCTATTTTTCGAGTTATGTTGTAATGAGAGATTGGCCTTCCCGTTTCATATATTAAAACAGCTCATTAATCTCTCATTACAACATAACTTCTTTCATTTTAATGGCAAATATTACAAACAAACTTTCGGCCTGAGTATGTGATCCCCACTGTCTCCCATACTCAGTAACATATATATGGAACTAACAGAATTTTATCATATTTTACCCCACCCTTTATTAAACAATAGTTTATGGATTAGATATGTAGATGACATTTTTGTCTCCCTCCCGCACAACACCAACCCTAATGATGTCCTAAACTATATTAACTCTATTCATCCTTCAGTTCAGTATACGATAGAAATGCCTTCCAACAACTCTATCCCCTTCCTCGATACCTTAATCACATGGAATAACAATCACTTGCAATTTACTATATATAGAAAACCAACATTCGCACCAAACTATATACATTGGCTATCTAATCATTCCCCAAACACAAAATTAGCTGTTCTGTCATCTCTATTTCTCCGTGCCTTTCGTATATGCCCCCCCTTCTAGCACAAGAAACTAAATACATCCAATAATACTTTCAAATCACTTTACTTTCCTGAGTTTTTAATCACAAAAGCATTTAACAAAGCAAAAAGAGGTACTATAGCCTTTCTCTCGAAAAATAACAACACCTCCTTTTTACCAATTCTTCCAACTACCATTATATTCGTTAAAATAAATATTACCAAAAAAATATTACCTCATTCCATCAAATAACATCACCTTAAAAACATTCTCAAATCCCCAAAACGAAAAGAAAATCTCCCCCAAAGCTGTATATATCACATCCCCTGCAATAAACCTATATAGGTGAAACCATAGATTTGCAAAGAAGAAAAAATCAACATACAGATGACCTGCACAAGACAGCATAAATTCAGCTTTAACAAGTCATAGGCGTAACACAGGCCACTCTATTAATATCAACAATATAAAGATGATCAGAAATATCAATCACAAGAACCACATCGCAAAATCATGGAATCCTTTGCATTTATAATAGTAACAACAACAATAATAATAATAGTTTCGCCTCGTAAGTGGGTGGTGACAACCGTAAAAAAAAAAAAAACTACAATAAATCCCAGTGAAGTTAAGATAGATTTATACAAAATGAATATCTGAAACATCAAAATATTTTTAACAACACCATGAAGAAAATAGCACACCAACTGAAACACACTTGAACTGATGAAGATCAAGAAAGAAATCCAGTCCCTAGCCTGAAGAGGTCTCGCGTGTCGGGACGAAATTAGCTTCTTCCTTTTAGAAAATTTATTTCATTAAAAGTGTCTTTAACAATGTTTTTAATTTGTGTACATTTAGTAATAAAAATGAAGTGACAGTAAAGCATAACACTCAAAAAAGAATCCAAGGGCTTCCTCTCTAGCATATATATAGAGAGTATATGTAGAGTAGTATAGCATATATATATATATATATATATATATATATATGTTATATATATATATATATATAAGTTTATATATATGAAGCGGGTGCACGAAAAACGCGAAAGGTTTCACGATAAATGCGAAACGGTTAAACACCACCTTCCGAGGTCCGGAACGAAGTATTACCG
>JABUQX010145439.1:20000-22376 GCA_015478945.1 Trachelipus rathkii
TTAGGGTGGATTTTCTGTCTGTGACGAGCTTTCACTAATTAATGGTACAGAGAGGGGCGGTAAGGCTGGGCTTTCTTTTCGACATTTGTCATACTCTCCCTACAGCTTTTCTTTTCCGATGCTTAGTAGCGCTCCCTTACTCCCAATCTTGGGAGAAAATAAGGTAGATAAGAAAGAAAGATATATATATATATATATATATATATATATATCTCTCTATATGCTATATATATATATATATATGTATATATATATATATATATATATATATATATAAACTATATATATATATATATATATATATATAACTATATATATATATATAATATATATATATATATATATATATAATATATATAACCAATATAATAATAATAATATATAATAATATGTAATAATATATATATATATATATATATATATAATATATATATATATATATATATATATATATATATATATATATATATATATATATAAATATGATAAAATAAATAAGAACATATATAACACTAATTATATATATCCCTATATATAATATATATATATATATATATATATATATATATATATATATATATATATATAACAATGATAATAATAATACATAATATATCTCTATGATAATATATATAATAATATCTTCTTATATATAATATATATATATAATATATATGTATAATATATATATATATATATATACTCGAATTGCTTCCCATGACGCTAAGCCACCGCACACCACTGATATATATATATATATATATATATATATATATATATATATATATATATATATATATATATATATATATATATATATATATATATATATATATTTACAGATATATATATATATAACTCCATATAAATATATATATATAGCTATATACATATATATATATATATATATATATATATATAAGAAATTATGCATATGTTTCAAATCTATGATTAACAGGAGTATTTAGAAGCAAGTTATCAATTATTAGAATCTCATCTCTGATTGCCAGTATGGCTTCCTCTTTGGTATTTAGATCTGGTGAATTTTTATGGAGTCTCTCTTAAAGTTTTCATTTTTTCCTATTTTCATTTTTTTCATTTTTTCATTTTTTTCATTTTCATTTCATTTTTCATTTTATTTTCATCATCAATGTATTTTTTTCATTTCTGTAGACT
Source organism: Trachelipus rathkii (assembly GCA_015478945.1). NCBI lineage: Eukaryota > Metazoa > Arthropoda > Malacostraca > Isopoda > Trachelipodidae > Trachelipus > Trachelipus rathkii. Next base: position 21,177 of record JABUQX010145439.1, read on the forward strand.
TTTTTTCAGCTTTCCATTTTGGTAGTAATTTAAAATTTAGATATTTAAAGCTATTAAAGTGGTATTCCTCAGGGTTCTAACCTTTCATCAGCTTTTTTTTTTTACTTTTATTAATGGTCTATCTTTCATTTCATCACCTATTCATTCCTATGCCAATGTTAAAACAATCAATTACTCATTTCATTTTGAAATGCGTTCCACTCCACTTTAAATGTTTGATTCCAGGAATGTGCCATGATCTAACTGACATTTCATTTTTATTATATTTCTTAAAATTTCAGTAAAAAACTTCGTTGCTATCAATACTACAAAAACTTCAATGTCTTTCTCTTTCTACAAAGACGTTTTCTTCCTCACAACCAAAATATGGTCTTCAAAAATTACATAACTGAAACCATTCCCTGTTCTTTTTTGAAAGGATTACCTTTGCTTCTTTATAACAAACACGCTTCTGACGCCACCCCAGTTGGTTGTTCTGTATAGATGCCTCTTTCTTTCTTGCATGGAGTAGCCGCTAAATTTCTAAGCTCAAACTAACACCTACTATTAATGACAAAATTTAGAACATTCATCATCTTCCATTATTTCCACATCCTTTGACGTGCATACATTTAAATGCCGTGTATCGGTTTAAGCTGACGTTTTATTTGGATATTGCAGTGGACTATCTCCAACTCAAGTGCATTATATATATATATATAATATATATATATAATAATATATATATATAAATATAATATATATATAATAATAATAATAATAATAATAATATATATATATATATATATAATATATAATAATATATATATATAATAATAATATTAAATATATAATAATAATATATAATAATAATAATATATATATATATATATATAATAATATAATATATATATATATATAATAATATATATATATATATATATATATATATATATATATATATATATATATATATATATATTTATATATACTCTTAATATAATATAATATAATAATAATATAATAATATAATATATATATATATATATAATATATATATATATATATATAATAATATATATATACATATATATATATAATATATAATAATAATAATATATGTAATATATAATAATAATAATAATATATATATATATATATCTTTAATAATATATATATATATGTAATATATATAATAATAATAATATATATGTATATATA
>JABUQX010145440.1:0-29049 GCA_015478945.1 Trachelipus rathkii
CTGCTCGTTCAGTTTCGGAGATTGGGTGTTTAACCGTTTTCGCATTTATCGTGAAGCAACACCGCGTTTTCGTGCGCCGCTTCACCAAACTCAGTTAACTCATTTATTCTCCTTCAGGCATTCCTTTTTGACTCAATCCACTTTTTCTTCGGTCTCCCCAGCCGATCGATTCCAAACACCTCACCACTAAATCCTAAAAACAACAACAACTATCATCATCCTTTCTATGACCAAACCATCTAACTTACTCTCATTTATTCTCTCATTCCTCCTGTACACCACACAACTCCCTAAAGCATTATTCCTCATTTTTATCAATTTTTCCACTAACACTCCCCTAAGTTGTCCATCCCAGACACTTAATACCTTAGATCTATACCTCTTGTTAACCTTAGTTTCACTACTGTACATTAATACAGGTAACAACACTGCTAAATGCAAAACCTTATTGCCTCAGACTTGAATCTCTCATCTAAGGATCTAGCAGTGCACCAGCCACCTTCCTACCATTACAACTTTCCTACTACACTGCCATCCGTTTCCCTTTTCACATCAACATATATCCTAAATATTTTCACTCTGATACTTGTTCCAGTTTGCTCACCATCTATTTGACTTCTATGGACTCTCACCTCACTACCCATAACCTTACTCTATCTATATTTACTTTCAAATTCACTCCTATTACAGACACTGCCAATCCCATCTACCAACCTCTGAAACTCTCCCATATTCACCACACAAAACCAAATCGTCAGCATACAAGTGACACCCTCCATATCTTCCTTTCTCCATCTATTTCTACTTTTTCCCCGACAACCCCACCTTCAATTCTTTCATAACCCCATCCATAAACAAATTAAATGACCAAAGGAGACAACACATCCCTGCCTCACTCACCTGTTCATATTAAACCAATCACTTTCGACTCCTTTTATTTTAAGATGATACAGCCTGAGACCCGGAGATGGAGTAAAAACAACAACAATAATAATAATAATAATAATAATAATAATAATAATAATAATAATAATAATAATAATAATAATAATAATAATAATAATAATAATAATAATAATAATAATAATATTATTATTTTTATTATTACCGGCTCCATAGACCTGTTATAAATTATATACTCTACTGTATTTTGTGTTAAAAATCGAATTTTATTTGTATTTTTTAATACTTTTTTTTTTCATTGTTTTTTATCCTTTTTTTATTATTTGTGTTCTCTCATCTTGTAATTAGTAATTAAGTTGCTTTCCCAAATATTGACGTAATTAGATTATTTCGGGGGGGGAGGGTCATGGTCCTTTTATCTGAGAATTTCAATAAGCCTTTTATAAAATCTTTATTGACTGAACAAAGTTTTGGGAGGAGTAGTTGTCAATCTGGGCAGACCATGCCACCCCACCCCCCCAACCCCCCACACCATTCCCCTCCAAATTTACGACTATGCTAATCATTCATTTGCTATCAAATCCCAAATATATCGATCATGAATCATGATTAATAAAGCAATACTAACACACCTAATATACTTATTTATTTATAAAAGTATAGCCTTTAAACTAGACAGAAAGAAAATGTATTATTAATGGCTAACTATATTATTTTAATATATATTTTTTTAATATAAAATTAATATATCTTTTAGCCGTAAATTAATAATGCATTGGAAAATGATCTCCCACAAAAATCTGATTTAAATAAGCACAAAAAAAATTTAATTTACAAATAAAATTTAAACAAGAAAAGAAAAAAAATATTTATAATTGGAAAAGAATATATAATAAATAAAAAGGAATTATTGCTTGCTAGATTTTATTTTTTTTTTTTAAGATATGTGATAGAGTTAGGTCCATCTCATAAAGTTGCCGGTAACAAATGCTTCAAGTTCAACATTTTTTTCCCTTCACAGGTTTTTTTTTTCACTTTTCTTTTTACTTACTTAATCCTACAAGCCATCGATTAAAATCCCGCATTGTACCATTTTCACCATTTTCCTATTTTTATATATATATATATATATATATATATATATATATATATATATATATATATATATATATATATATATATATATATATATATATTATATATATATATATATATATATATATATATATATATATATATATATATATATATATATATATATATATATATATATATATATATATATATATATATATATATATATATATATATATATATATATATATATATATATATATATATATATATATATATATATATATATATATATATAATGGGACGAAAAGATAGTGAAGGTAAGGGTGGGAGGAGAGGGTGGTTAGATCTAATGGACAATGGAAGAGAATGAAGTGTCCCTGCTTATTTTTCGCAGATGATTTAGACCGTTTTCGATTTTGTCATTCGTGTTTACTCTCGATAAATCTTACCCAATTTGCTTACGAATTTCGTACATAAACGAACGTTTTCTCATAAAAGTTTCTTTTGTTTACAAACATTTGGAATCAGCTGGTGTGATGGACCACGTGGTTTTGAAATAAACAGAAATAAAAAATAGCAAATGGTTTATATTACAAACAATTGATCAACTGCTGTGACAGAGTTTATCGATTTGGAAGAAATTATATTTAAAGCTAATTTTATTGAATGAAACATTCATCAAATCAAACGGACCTACCACGACGCCATCTTGTTTGTTTACATTTTCTCGTATAAACGTGCTTTCATTCCGCAAGCACGGACGATGGCAACCTTACAGAATTAAGGAAATTCCTCACGTTTGGTGAGCATTTTTCACGATTTTGCGAAGTTTGACAAAAACGAAGACAACTCGAGCATTCCTTACGTTTCGTAAGCACAAATGACAAAACGAAAACGGCTTTAGTTTTGCGTATCGAACCTGAAGAATGTTTCTGATTGAGAGGAATGGTAGAGGCATTTGAAAGTAAATGTTGGGAAAAGGAAGGTGATGGTGGTTGGTGAGGAGAGCCTCAGTGTGAAATCATGTTGGATGGTAAGCAGCTGGAACAAGTATCTGAGTTTAAATATTTAAGCTATATGATGGATGGAAAGGGAACGAATGATGCAGAGTGTAGTAGGAAAGTTATGAGCGGTAGGAAAGCAGCCGGTACAATAAAATCTTTAGTGAATGCAAGGGGACAAAGTCTTGAGTACGCTATGGTTCACATGGGTGTATATGTTAATTGTTACCGGTGCTAATGCATAGTAACGAAACTACGATGTGGAATAAAAGGTGCAGATCTAAGGTACAATGTTTAGATAGATAATCTTAGGGGCGTGACTTGAGAAGAATTGATCAAATGAGAAATGAATGTCTTAGGGAGCTCTGTGTGTGTGTGTGTGTGTGTGTGTGTGTGTGCGCTGTGTGTGTGTGTGTGTGTGTGTGTGTGTGTGTGTGGCGTTTATTCTGAGAGTTGATATTTGAGAGATATGCTTAGAAGAAGCGGGAAGGGGTTACGTTTTGTAATGGTAGTTACTTACTGTTGTTAAGTATGGAACTTTGCTAATGCTAGCAGTTTATTCGTGTGTGTTTGTGTGTGTGTGTTTGTGTTAGTGTGTGTGTGTGTGTGTGTGTGTGTGTGTGTGTGTGTGTGTGTGTGTGTGTGTGTGTGTGTGTGTGTGTGTGTGTGTGTGAAGAAAGGCGTGAATGAGAGAATAAATGAGGTATGTTAAGATGATTTGGTGATGTGGAAAGAATAGATGATAGTCGGTTGATTGAGCGGAAATAATATATAAAGGAGAGTGTGTTGGGAATCGACCGGCTGGAAACCCTAAGAAAAAGTGGATTGGGTCAGTAAAGGAGTGTCTGAAGGAATGGAATGTAAGTTTAGCAGAAGCTAGAAGAATGGTGCACAGTAGGAGTGAATGGCGTGGTTTTGTGAGAGAGCATGGTTTTGTGTCTGATCTAGGGGGACAGGGTGAACCTTGACATTGTCGAGACACTACAGTGGGGCTCTGTCTTGAAGCCCTTCCTCTCATTATTGTTGGAGTCAGTGATGCTGACAACTGTTTAAAAAAAACCTCGAAAAACATTCCTCTAATATTCAATGTACCCACACGATTCATACAGTTTCATACAAGATCGTTTACGTCAGTCACGACAGGTTTGAGGCATGCATGAGCATTCCTAGATTGTAAATAATTGGTAGCGGATTCTTACCCAGCTACCACTGTTCTATTCACAACACACAGAACGTAGCTGTGGAAATTCTTTCTCCCACACCACCAGGGATATATATATATATATATATATATATATATATATATATATATATATATATATATATATATATATATATATATATATATATATATATATATATATATATATATATATATATATATATATATATATTATATATATATATATATATATATATATATATATATATATATATATATATATATATATATATATATATATATATATATATATATACTATATATATATATATATATATATATATATATACTATATATATACTATATATATATATATATATATATGTTATTGTGTTATTGTTATTGTTATTCTCACCACATAACCTCGAGATCGAAATAACCTCAACATATATATGTTCCTTAAGGTTTACACATAAATTCAACAGAGGTAGAAAAATTCAATTTCCTGATCCTAGAGTTAAATGCTGACATGAAGTCTAATACAAAGGAATTTGTATATATATATATATATATATATATATATATATATATATATATATATATATATATATATATACATATATATATATATATATATATATATATATATATATATATATATATATATATATATATATATATATATTTATATATATATATATATATATATATATATATATATATATATATATATATATATATATATATATATATATATATATATATATATATATATATATATATATATATATATATAGGTAAAAAGAAATGGGGAAATAGAAGAAAGAAACGCTTTCCAGAGTTTACCAGTGGAGTACATGTAAGTTTGAGCATAGCTGTTGAGTCAGGGGTCAGGGGCAGGGGTCAGGGGGCTGAACAGAGAATGAGTGAGACGGTTAAAGATAGACGAGTAGCAAGACTTCTCATCAAAGGAAGAGGTATGCGACCAAAGCAGTGTCAGTTGTTAATAGAAATAGAATAAGGAGAGTGATGTCACGGTTCGGCTAGCAGTAAAGGATTTCAAACTGTCAGTGAGGTGATGAAGAGTTGATAAGGTGAAATGACGTAGACGCCACTCTTTGACGAAGACCTGAAGGAGTTGAACTTGTCCTGGTATGTGAAGAATACTTAATGCAAGAACTAACGACCCCCTTTATACAGAGCCAGAAACTGGGTTGCTGTTCTGGAGAATCTGGAGGAGGATTCTGGAGGATCCTCAAAACATCGAAAAATTTTAGTATCTTTGCTTTATGAGGTGAACAACGTGATCCTTCCAAAATAGATAACGAGGATGGGAATACCATCACTCGGTAAAGCGACAGGGTCGCAAGGAAAGGAGCTAGGGTTCAATCCCTCATCCGGATTTAGGTAGAAATTACCTAAATCGGTCCCTTCTAGAATAATGCAATGTGCTTGAGGTGTGAACTTGCATTAAAAAAAATCAGGGAGAGGGAAAGGTTCGAGTTATCTTTTTTTTAGAAGAAAATGTAATACCATACTCCATTCTTCCTACATCTTTCTCTGTTAAGCACTTTGTACGTTTGTCCTTTTTTTTATTTTTCTTCTGGGACACCCTCCCGGAGGAGTTCAAACACCCTCTAGGAGTTTGAAACCTTCAAAATCGGGTTGTATGTTTCGTAAACATATAGAACGACACCTCACTTGTCGTATCACTTCTCGGACTCCGATTCCTTCTGCAACTCCTGTTGTCATGTTATTTTTTTTCTCCTAGCTAAAGCCAAAACTTATCTTGGGGAGTCCAGCACCCCCTTCGTGGAGTGCAGGGGCTTGAAACCTCGTCTCCGACGAGGTCACGTCATCATAGGTAGGGGTACCAAGTTTGAGGGGTTTCGATGTCTCGAAATCCCCTAAATTGAGAGGGAAATGTGGCTTATAAGACTTATTCTTAGACCCACGTAATCGACTCTTCACTGCAAAAAAAAAAAAAAAAGTGTCGGTTTATTTAATAATAATTTGTTTCGATTATATTTTTCAATGTAATAAACCACCCAGATCAAGTAAGAAGGAATTTAAAACGGCGATTTGGGGATAAAACATCTCGATAAATCGATTGGAATCATCAGAAATGATCTACCGATCATTTAAAACCTTCCTGGATCCAAAAACACCCTTTGGGGGAGCTAAGCTTCAGAGTTCAGATTTAAAAACTCCGGAAACGGTTTCCAGAGCTCAAAACGGTCTCACCGACCTTAAAACCCATACTTTAACGCATCAAGCGTCAAAATCTAACAGAGTGAGGGGAAATTTACAAGTCAACTGCCGACATGACTTGGCTTTCCCTGCATATCTGAAGATCCACAATCCTGGCCCTCAGCCCTTAAAAGAGCTTTTGTCGCTGGCGTGTTATATTACAAGTGGAAAAATTCCCAAATTCTTACAGAGTTGAGGGCTTTACCCAAGTCAGCAGCTGACATACCTGCATCTTTTCTGCTAGTTCCACGCTATGTAAAAAAAAAAAAAAGCGCCGAAGCACAAAAAAGCTTCAGAAATGTTAAAAAATACCATAAATATGACTAGCTTACCAGATTTAGCAACAAATCTGGCATATGCTGGTTGTGCCCCTTTACTACTCATAACATTAAATCAATATCAACATTATCGTTTATAATAATAAGGAAAATATAATAGCAATATTAATATTAATTCTAACTAGCAATAGGAAATTAACGCCATTAATTTTAGAAATTAAACCTAAGGAAGGTGGAAATGTACGCCTTTGTATTTTGACAATAAGAATAAGCTTTTAATATTTCGAGGAAAAGATGACTTATCGGCGAGTGCGATGATGATGATGATGAAGATGATGATGATTGATGATGCTCCATCACAGTGACTGAGATATAATAGACGAGAATAGACACTATAGTAACCCAATAACTTACCTAAGATGATGATGATGATGATGATGATGTTCGATGATGATGATGATGATGACGATCGTCGAATGCTGCATCCCAGTGACTGAAATATAATAGACGAGAATAGACGCTATAGAAACCCAATAACTTACCGCCGATGATGATGATGATGATGATGATGATGATGATGATGATGATGATGATGATGATGATGATGATGATGATGACGACTGCATCACAGTGACTGAGATATAATAGACGAAAATAGACACTATAGCAACCCAATAACTTACAGAGGGAGAGATAGTGATGATGAATAATCTCCTTCTAATTTTGAGATATAAAGCATGAGAGCATTATCTACTGGCCTCCGATGATGATGGTGGTAGTGACTGATGATGATGATGATGATGGTGATGATGATGATGATGATGATGATGATCAGTGACGACCGATGTCACAGTGGCTGAAGTATATGAGTAAGTTCAGGCCTTTAAGAGAGCCCCAATAACTTACCGCCGGAAGTGATGATGATGATGATGATGATGATGATGATGATGATGATGATGATGGGCTGCTCCATCACGGGGAATGAGATAATAGACGAAAATAAACACTATAGAAACCAACTTACTGGGGAAGATGGTAATGGACACGTGAAACGTCACTAAAGTTCTGGTAGACGAAAAGCGAATATTTTATAGTTATAGATACGGTTTCTGATGATGATGATGACGATGACGATGTAAGACGCAGATAAGAAAAAAATTAGTTTATAGAGGATGAATGTATCGTATCTATCGGAATATCAATTATCCGTAGACTATTATTATTTATTTAAATTTCTTTTAAATTAGTCTCCCCTAAATTCCGTTTTCTACGTTAATTAGGTTATAGGGGTAACTAAACTAAATTATTTATAAAAAAAATTAAATAAGTAATAGTCTACAAAGAATCGATATTCCCGTAGATGCGTACATATTCTTCTATATAATAATATTTTTTTTTATCTTAGTGTTGATAAAAAAAATAGACGTGCTGTAGAAATCCGATGACTTTGATGATGATTATAGTGATGGTGATGATGATGATGATGATGAGTGATGATGTTAGTGATGGTGGCGACGACTGAATGCTGCATCACAGTGATAAACAATAGACGAGAACCAGACTTCTAAACCCAGCAGCACATGGATGGTGATGATGATGATGATGATGATGATGATGGGATGATGATAGTGGTGATGATGATGATGTTGATGATGATGATGAATGCCATCACAGGGACTGAGATATATGTGGCGAAATGAACCGCATAACAACTAATATTTCCACTGTGGGAAGATAAGGACACGTGAAACGTCACTAAAGTTCTGGACGAAAAGCGAATATTTTATAGTTATAGATACGGTTTCCGATGATGATGATGATGATGGTGATGATGATGATGATGATGATGATGATGATGATGATGATATGATGGTGCTCCCCATCACAGTATTTGAGATATAACAGATGAAAATGGGCACTATGAAGAGCTGGCCCGCTTACAGAGGATGATGATGATGATGATGATGATGATAAATTGATGATGATGGTGATGATGATGATGATGGTAGTGGTGATGAGTGATGATGATGACGATGATGGTACAATGATGATGATGATGGAATACTCCATCACAATGAGCTGAATATAACAGACGACAATAGACACTATATAAACCTGGTGCTTACCGATGATGATGTGATGATGATGATGATGATGATGATGATGATGATGATGAGTGATAATGATGATGATGATATTCCATCTGTGGCTGAGATCTAACAGACGAAAATACGTGATCTTTACCTTCTACTTTTAGGATTATTTTTGTATTTTTCCAGTAAAAATCCTGACGATATATATATATATATATATACATATCATATATATATATATATATATATATATATATATATATATATATATATATCTTCTATATATATATATATAACTCCCATATATATATATATATACTATATATATATATATATATATATAACATATATATATATACCTATCAAGGCTGATTTGGTTTAAATCAACTAAAAAAACATTGTTTTTTTTATGTTTTACAGTGTTAAGTTTATTGATCATTATGTGAATAAACTGCCGTCATTATCTGTAAGGGGTTTGCATGCACCCCATTCTAATATAGTCAATGACAGACCAAATAGTAGTAGTGAAAATTCTGAAAAAAATTTAATCGATCAAAATATTGTTATGAATGATTCTTCAGTCTTAATATATTGTATATGAAACGAAAGTTTAAATGAAAATAAACATTTTTAGGATTAGTTCAAAGTTATATTTGAGGGAGGAATTCTTCAAAGGTTTTCTTTCCCAAACTCTTTATATATTACAAATTAACAGCACATTTATCATTTATATTTTTTTCATAATTTAAAATTGCTGATATATTAATGGAAGAAACTTTATGATATATATATATATATATATATATATATATATATAACATATATATATATGTATATATATATACTATGTATATATATCTTTCTCTATATATATATATATATATCAGGAACATACATAGGGTAGGCAGGATGGTGCTTCTACAATAACTTTTAGTCTTTTGGCAAATAATTTAAATGGTAAAAGTGAAATAAGTATTCCAGAATTTTTATGTAGAGAGAGTCGTAAAGAAACTGATTATAAAAACAAATTTAAAGAAAGAAAATCAACACCATGGCCAATATTAACAATTATAATAATTAAATTCATTTGGAAATTTTCCTTCCCCTACTCTGTTCTAAGGCAGTGGAGAAACGGTGGACGTACAGGTGAATCTTCATATTTCATACTAAAATATATAGGAAAGAAGCCCAGAAAGCGTGGCACCTTCCCTTGTTTGAGGCAGAAAGAAAAATAAATAAATTTCCCTTGAGTACAGGCTTCAGCTCACTTACAGAGTGAAATCATTGCACAGAAATAAATTTGAAAAAAAGTTTGGAGGACCTCTCTCTCTCTCTCTCTCTCTCTCTCTCTCTCTCTCTCTCTCTCTCTCTCTCTCTCTCTCTCTACTCTCTCTCTCTCTCTCTCTCTCTATCCCATCTTATCTATCTATCTATCTATCTATCCTCTATCTATTTATCTAACATCTAACTATCTATCTATCCTATCTATCAATGTACGATATTTTCATTTATGGTGGACAGATGAACATAAATGTTTACCATATATTTGCTGAGTTAGGTTTTTGGAATAGAGCGGTGAAGAAGGTGTTTAATGCTTTATTACAGTTTTAATAATATGCTAACATTAAATTAAATTGAGTCCAATTTGGTGCTTTATACAATTAAAATAATTATTTAAAATTCTGATGCAGGCCCCATATCAGGGCTTTGAGTCAAAATCACAATACATATAATACATAAATAAACATAAGCTTTATTCAGGACGTGAAAATTAATTTTCCTTCAAATAAATAAGGACGTATTGCAGTTAAAGGGTTTCGTTATATATATATATATATATACATATATATATATATATATATATATATATATATACATATATATATATATATATATATATCTTTATACATATATCTATATATATATACATATATATATATATATATATATATATATATATATATACTATGCACCTACAGAGTCTTGATCTTTAAGGGAATTTGCGCCATGATATATATATATATATATATCAGCATATAAATATATATATATATATATATATAACATATATATATATATATATATATATATATAATATATAACATATATAACAATAATATATATACATATATATATATATATATATATATATATATATATAATATATATATATATATACTATATATAATATATATATATATATATATATATATATGTATATATATACTAAATATCATATATATATATATATAAATAACTATATATATATATATATATATACTATATATATATATATATATATATATATATATATATATATATATATAATATATATATATATATATATATATATATATATATATATATACAGTGTGATTCAAAACCTCTGCGATAAACTCAGGGCTGATAGAGAAAACGATAAGGAACATTTATTATTAAATAACCTGTTGTGTGACGCTTCGTTTCAAAGTTACGGACGATTGAAGGTACACTGGTTTTATGTTGTGTGACGCGTCACATGTAGGTTACCGACAACTTAGGTTACTCATTTTTAATGTGTTTGTGCGAGCATACATGTATGTACGCTGAATGTCCTTCGGAAACACTTGGCAATACCTTTACCTTGCCCAATTCATCGTTGAATTCAAGGTACAGTGAGGCATCGATTACAATTGGATGCCGCACTCTTCCCCCGGGATTAACCGACGGGATAATATGTTACGGTAGGCCGAACGGAAATGGACGAAGAGCGCACCTCGTAACAGGAACTGGACTTACGAAATCACCCCACACAATGTTTGCTCCAGCCACTTCAGTAAGCCTTCGAGATAATACGGACCCGCTAGATACGGTGCGTTAGTGGAAGACCGCGTAATACGAGGACTCCTGCGTTTGAAGAAGGGGTGCTTGAGAGAGTCGCCAACTGCGCACCATTGCCCATGCATGGTTCCAAATCAGTCGTCTGTGGTTCAGGTCTTGCAAGAGAAAGCTTCCATGCATACCACCTACAGAAAGTACAGGACTTGGACCAAAGAACGATACCCTACCGTGTGCGGTTACCGGTGGTTTTCTACAACAGACATGTCGATGATGCGCTTTCCTTAAACATAACTGCTTTACCGATGAGGCGTGCTTCACACACGTGATGGCTACTTCAACAGCAAAAACAGCCACAACAATCCGCACGCAATGTTAATCAGAGTTCACCAGGCGAAATTTACCATAAACATGGGGTGGAATTCTTAGGGATTATCTGCTGGGACCTATCATCATTCCACCGTTTGGATGGACCTGTGTACCTGCAACTACTCCAGAACACGCTTCCGCAAACATGGTGACATGCCCTTGCGACCCGCAAGGCATGGTTCCAACGTGGTGGCGCTCCAGCACGCTGATCTAAATTTGGACGCATATAGACAGAGTCTACACTGGACAAGACAGAGGCAATTTTGCAGGGCCGGGGCCGGGGCCGGGGCCAGGGCCGGGGTAGCTAAAATTATAAATGTAAGACAAAAACTTTCAAAGAATTCTCACTTTGGTGAAAACTAACTATAATTTCAATTAATTAATAATTTAAATTATAAAAAAGGAATACAATTAATTAATTCAATTAAATAAATATTTTCGAAAGAATGTTTTTAAATAAATGGACTGAAGGAACTGGTTGCAGTAAATATGTATAACAAATAACTGTATATATAAAGACCTATATATACAAATAACTATATATACATCCAGAAATAATATATAACATATATATCTTTCTGCATATACTTCTCTGCATATATATGCTGCTTTGCCCACATCATACCACAGAGGATTCTTTATCCTGTCAGCCGTGCAAGCATCTTTCTCCAGACATTCCCTCTCCTGCACTGTTCCTCTTCTCTTCAGCGCTCACATTTTGGTGGCTGACATCTTTCCAGGAGTCCTCCACCGATTCCATATCTCTTCAGACAGCCTGGGTGTTCATACCATCGGTGCTCCATTCCATCTTCTTTTTGGCATTCTCTCCTGCTCCACCCTCTCCAGATGTCCCACCATCTCAAATCTCCCCCCACATCATCTTCGTGTGTGCTACTACTTTATCTTCTCAACCTTTCAATTCTTATTCTGTCTCTCTCACCTCTTTCCAATCATAGTTCTTGATGTATGCCTCATTTCCATATGTATTCACCTCTCTCTTCTCGTTTATTTGTGCATGTTTCCACTCCCATTACAGCAGTGTCAGTCCAGTATGTTAAAATCACTTTTTAACCTCTATTCCGATTTTCTATCTTTCAACATGGGGTATACCGCTTTCATAACTAATCTATACTACTTTTCCCACATTCTTCATTAATCTCTTCCTCACATCACCGAAGCAGTTGAAACATGCTTCAGAATAATTACACTCTCAACTTCACCTCCTTCTCTCTCTCACCATCATTCTCATCCCCTCTTCATTTCCCTAAGGTTACTGTTAATATCTGTCTTCTGTATGTTCATCTTCATCCTGCTTCCTCCAACTCCGCAAACAACTCCACCACTTCTCGAATCGCCTCCTCTCTCTCTAAACTCCCAACTTTGCCGAATAATTCCGTTTGCATATGCCATTATGTCCCCTTCAAATTCTCTCAGTCTCTCTTTCACTTTCCCTATTAATATCTAAATATAATATAAACAGCAGTGGCGATAAAAACACCCCCTGCTTCACTCCTGCTTTCACTCAAACCATCTATCGTTCTAGCGCGCTCAGTTCTAACATTACAACTGCATTTATTCTTACATAAATCAATCTTCTTTAATCTACCTTCCACTCCATGTTCTCTCTGTAGCTCTCCAGAGCTTTCCTTGCTTTTGAATCAGAAATGCCTTTGCAAGATCGATGAAGGCTACAAAGAATCTCTTTGCCACTATTCAGCATCATCTTCTCCAGATGTTCTCAGAGTGCCATAGATAGATGTCCGTCGTTTCTCTTCCCTTCTATACCCATTTTCTTCTTCTCAGTCTCGCTCTGCCCTTCTCTCTCAACACTCCTCTCAATATTCTTTCGTATAATATTTTCGTCTAGATGGTCCATCAGTGGGAATACCCCTATAATTAATGCTTCAACATCTCTTTACCTTTTCTTTTATATATCAGTGATGTCTGCTGCCCCACCTTTCCCTCTCTCCAACACTTGTTCATCAAACTGATGATTCTCCCTTTCAGCTCCCCTCCTCCCTCCAACACCAACTCCACAGCCACTCCATCCTCTCCTGGAGCTTTACCCTTCTTCATCCTTTTTTATAGCCTCTTCATATTCCTCCACCGTTATCTCTCCGCAACTTCATCCACCTCCCTTTTTATCCTCCCCTCGTCCCTGATCTGCAGCTTCCTTTCCTCATGATTCTTATATGTGTTCTACATTTAACAGATCTTCATAGTATTCGGTCCACCTATCATTTCTTTCTTCCGGTCTCATAATAAATTTATGGCTTCTATTTATAAGATCTAATTCCCCATTTTTAAACTATAACCTTAACCATCATAAATAGCTTTTTCTTCCCTTCGCCCATATCTCTTATTTTTCCTGCCATTCTATCTGTCTCTATCTTTTTTGCTCTCCTTTTGTACCTTATGCCTTACATATTCACTACACTTGCTGCGCTGTTCTTTCTTTAAATAAAACTACTCATTTCTATTTTTTCTTATTGCTTTTTCACTTCTTTGTTCTACCATGGTTAACATGTCTCTTCCTAGTACCTCCTGCCCATCTTTTACCAAGAGTTTTTCTCTACCACTTCCCTGATGACATCCTGCAAGTCTTCATTTCTTTCTTCATTCCTTGGGTTTTCACCGTTTTTCCGTTCATATTTCCGTCTCGTTTCTTGTTTTACTTTTTAACTACCACTCTACAGTCTTACACTCTTTCTTAACCATTTATCTTATATATAACTTTATATATATATATATATATATATATATATATATATATGCTATATATATATATATATATATATATATATATATATATATATATATATATATATATATATGTATATATATATATATATTAATTAATTAGTAAATAATTTTTGAGGGTTTTTCAGAAAATATTTGATTTTCTTGAAGATATTTACTTAAAAAATAAATAAATACATTAATATTTTAACAATTATATTTGTTTCCTTTTCCGAATTAGTTTGATATATCAAATTTCAAATATTTTTATGTTTAAAAACTCGGAAAAATTATAATTTAGCCTCAATTTTTAATTTGAAATCATAGTAGATACCAAAAAAAAAATTTTACTATATTTAGGTAGGTGTATTTTTTCCATAATATTTGACAAAGGATCAATGGAATATATAATATATTTTTTTATTTGTTTGCTTTATCAGAATGAACAGAAGTACACTAGCAATTTACAGTTCTGCTTATTGCAGCTTGGTTTCTGATTTTGTGGCCGGGGCCGGGGTCACTTCAAAATGGCCGGGCCGGGGCCGGGCCAGGGCCGGGGCAGGGCCCCGTCCAGTTCCTAGTCTACTGACAAATGGATAGGGAGGGGGACCTGTTGCGTGGCCTACAAGATCGCCCGACCTCACGCCCCTAGATTTTCTTTTGGGGGCATGTGAAGAGTGTTGTTTACATTAACCCAGTCAACACAAGAGAGGAACCGATTCGCAACTTTACACTCTATTTTATGACAGCAGCCATTATGAGAGCATGCTCTGTAGAGTCCGACAAGCAATGGCACGGCGATGTAACGAATGTAATCAGGTACAGGGTAGACACTTTGAACACCTCCTGTAATTTTCCCCAACAAGATGTTTTCATAACAAGCTACCTTTGTTTGCTTTACAACCTCGCGTCAAAAACACATACGTTGTTTAACAAGTATCCTTATTGATACCTCTATCAACCCCTCGGAGTACTACAGATGTACTTGCTGCCACACATACATAGCAGTAGAATACCCAAAATACGATTTACGAAGTAACGACTTGCGTAAACAACAACCACATGGTTTATCTTATCATCCATCAACTTTTTAGAAACTGACAATCATACAACATAGCAGTAGCAATAAAAGTAATTATATCATTTACCTTTCCATCAGCCTCAGAGTTTGTATAGAGGGTTTTGAATCACCCTCAATAGCATATATATATATATATACCTATATATATATATATATATATATATATATATATATATATATATATATATATATATATATATATATCATACTCTCTCATACTTATATATATATATATATATATATATATATATATATACACCTACCTCCCTCAGAAATTGGGTAAAGACTAGAGGCTAACCAAATTTTATCGGAGTTTTGGAAAATAAAACCAGGACAAATTAAACCTGACATGTGATACTCAACCCTTGAATTGTGCAAATCGGAAGTGCAAAAATAGATAAATGAGTGTTTTTCACTTTACAGTGGAGTACATGTAAGATGTAGCAGTTAAGTCTGGGGTCAGAATTAGGACAGGAAGGATAGCTGACCAATAAGAGTGGAGGAGACACAGTAAAGATAGATCATTGATGCAAGATAGAGAAAAAAAAAGAGCTGTGGATAGAAAAAGAATTCTGAGGGAACACCATTATGGATAGATTTAAAGGATCAATGATAGCCATAGAATGACTGGAAAAGGAAGTCAAGAGGAGGTTACATCTAGTAGGATAAATACTAAAGTTAGTGAATTAGAAATTAAGTTTATCAGCTTTCGGCATATTTTAGAGCACAAGAAAGATTCACAATATTATGGAAAGAGAAAGAGAACCAAGGATTGGAAGAGTAAGGAAAAAAAGGAAGAGAAGATAAACAATCGAGTGGTCCTTACAAACCATACTGGCAATCAGAATAAGATTAAATTATTTAAGAATGTTTCTATATACTTCTCGTTAAGGATAGAATTCGAAAACTTTGAAGAACAGAGGGTAAAGCGATATAACGATAGTTGAATTGCTGACTGTGGTTCGGCTTCTTGCATTCTTCCATCAGGAGGAAAAGTTGAAGTTGATGAAGTGAAGAAACGGTTTACTGGGTGAGTCTAGCTCAGTGGGGGCGTTTTGGGTTTGAGGACCGCTGGAGGATAGCTTTGGCACTCTCCACTCTTCTTTGTATTAAAGCTCAGTGAGTGCAGTAATAAGTTTTGACAAATTAATGAGTTTAAAGAAGAAGAAGAGGAGGAGGAGGAGGAGGAGGAGGAGGAGGAGGAATAGCCTGGAACCGTCTAGAAAGGATTAGAGGGAAAAGAAGTTTGTAACAAACAGTTCCAGCTTTAGCAAATTTAGACAGCATAGTATTACACAAACATTGACACAAAAGGAGGAGAAGAGGACTGGGGGAAGAAGAGTTGGGTGACATTTTAAAAATTTGCAAAATATCAGGGCTGAGGGTAAGGGAATCAGAAAGATTGTGCGCATTTTTACTAAGAAAATTTTTCAGGGTCTGTAGAGCTGATTTTTGCCATTCAGGATGAAATAATAAGAAGGAAACTTTAGAGTTTGGGATTTGAAGACAACGATAATTGCTGATAAACTAAAGATTTATCAGTTTCAGTTTATCACAGGATAGAGAAATAGGAATGTATATACTTTACATATACCATATATATATATATACTATAAATATATATATATATATTGATGTATATACCTTTATATACTAATATTGTCAGCAATATATATATCTATTTAACACGAAATTTATATATATATATATTTGAAAATAATCTAAATATACTTTTAAGTTTTACTTAAAAAAATCTTTTTTTCCAATTAAACTCTGTTTTTTGAATGCCTTAATATAAATATTTTGAAACAAAACATAAAAACTTTATAATGTAAAAGAAATACTATAGCAGCAAAAGAAAAAATTAATATATTGATTTTTTAAACAAAATTAAAATTAAAAATAAAATAAAATAAAATAAGCATGGTTTTTAGTTCTTTCACTTTAAAAAAACTTTTTTTACCTGGATATATATATATATATATATATATATATATATATATATATATATATATATATATATATACATATATATATATATATATATATATATATATATATCTTTCTTCTATATATATATATATATATATATTCTTCATCCTCTTCACTCCACGACACCACCACTACAAGGGCCTGGGGTGGGGTACATAATCATACGGAAACAAGTGATCAAAGTGGAAGAATATGACTATTCAAAAAAGAAAAGCCCCCCATTACACTTCCTCTCAAACAGTTAAGTGTGTGCCCATCACAGCCAAAATCCACCCTATAGCTTCACAACATCGCGACAAACCCCTCACTGTGACATCTCGTCATTATCAGTGTTCTCCCATGGGCAAGGCCCACCATATAATCATGCCCACTCACAAAACCACCGCGATACAGTGGGGTTAGCCCATATAGTCGACATAGAAGAGTAGGTGACACATCATGAAAAAATTTCCTGTACAGCCCTTTCTGGGCGTTAGAATAGGTTGGATTGGGGATTGCAGTTGGGTTAGGTTAGGTTAGGTTAGGTTAGGTTAGGTTAGGTTAGGTTAGGTTAGGTTAGGTTAGGTTAGGTTAGGTTAGGTTAGGTTAGGTTAGGTTAGGTTAGGTTAGGTTAGGTTAGGTTAAGTTAGGTTAGGTTAGGTTACGTTAGGTTAAATTAAGTTTGGTTGGATTTGTTAGAGAAACTCTAAATACCAGATTTTTTGTTTTACAAATATTGACTACTTGGGTATAGGTCCATTCTGATTATGAACCAATTCTTATTTGTGATCAATTAACATTCCTCTCCTCCAGACACTCATTTACTGACTCAATCCACTTTTTCTTATGTCCCCCAAACGGCCTCTTCACAATTCACTCATCACTATACAACCGCTTAGCCAATCGACTACCATCCATCCTTTACATATGACCTAACCCCTTTAATACACTCTCATTTATTCTCTCATTTAGCAATCCTTTCGCCACAGCATACAACTCCTTAATACGGAGCTGGTACCAATTAGTCAACAAGGAAAATGAACGACAGGCCAAATGATCGAAATTTGTAAAAAAAAATCTGGTTATTTAGAGTTTCTATAACGAATCCAACAAACTTAACCTAATCTAAGCAACCTAACCTAACCTAGCTATTTAACTTAACCTAACCTAACCTAACCTAACTAACCTATTTACAACCTAACCTAACTAACCTAACCTAATCTAACCTAACTAACTTAAACCTAACCCTAACCTAACTTAACCCTAACTGTCTTTTCGGCCGGAGGTTATAGGAAATTTTTGATGCAGTGTTGACCATTTGACTTGGCGACCATTTTTCCTCGTCGACCCATTTGCGCTAATCCCCCCCCTAACATTCTAATATTCTCATTCTTCATTTTGTCAATTCTTACTACACTTAGCACGCCCCTAAGATTATTCGTCTGAGTAGGCTGCACCTAAGATCTGTATATCTTATTCCAGACACAATAGTTTCGCTACCATACATAAACACCGGTAACAATATTATTTTTATTTTTTTTTTATAAAAGTTTAATATCTTCGGGCTTTTTAGCCCTATTCAAGGAGAACTATAAGAGTATTCTACCACAGGATCGAACCCGCGACAACGTAATGCATTCAAATCTTCCCTACATTGAAACCACAGTAACACCAGTAAACAATACCACCCACCATGTATAACCTAACTTGCCTCAACACTTAGATCCACTTATTCGATAAAGATTTTAATTGCGCTCAGTCAACCTCCACTACCACACTCTCCTTTCCTACTACACTCTGCATCATCCGTTTCCTGTCCATCCAACATATAGACTAAAGGCGGCTCCACACATGGGGAGTTTGTCAAACCCTTGAATCTTTGAGTTTGTAGCAAACCCTTGAATGTCTTTGAAGTTTGTCAAACCTTGAAGATGTTTGCGTTTTATTTGTTTTCCTCACAACGAATGTACGTCCCCACATTCTACCCATTTTGCAGTGCTTCAAGGTTGACTTTTAATAACTTGTCATTTGATTGGTTGCTAAATATACACAAGTCACACTGCATCGCTTTGTGGAAAAGATTTGAAAATGGCAAACCAAGCAAATGGTAAGCTATGACCCATACACACACCAGTGTTTGGCGCAAAGTTCAGGCAACTTCGCATGTGTGGGAGCCGCCTTAAATATATAAACTCAGATATAGTTATCCTAGTTGTTTACCATCCAGAGTGGTTTCACTCTGTGGATTCTCCTCACCTACCACTATCTCTCCTGGTTCTTGTCTACATTTACTTTCAAACTACTCCTTTTACGCCTTGTCCAACACTTATTATTATTATTATTATTATTATTATTATTATTATTATTATTATTATTATTATTATTATTATTATTATTATTATTATTATTATTATTTTTATATATATATATATATATATATATATATATATATATATATATATATATATATATATATATATATATATATATATCATAAATATATAATATATATAACAAACAACATATATATATATATATAATTTTCTATTGCATCTTCCCCATCATAACTTTGCTAAAAAATGGGTTTAGGACGATAGGTTAGGTAAAGTTTGGTTAGGTTAGGTTAGGTTAGATTAGGTTGGATAGGTTATGTTATGTTAGGTTAAACAAAGTTTCATTAGTTTAGGTCAGCCCAAAAATGTCATAAATGCCTTTAAACAATGTCCAATTTATCTTTATTGAGTATCTTCTTAACTTTACTAAAAAGAAAAACAAAAGAACATGAAAACCAAAAACAAATCGTCCTAAACTCATTTTCAACAAAGCTATGACCGGAAAACATGAAGCGGAAAAGCTTATATATATATATATAGTATATATATAACAACTCCTGTACATCTATCTTTACACATTCTTAAATATATATATATATATATATATATATATATATATATATACATATATAACATATATATACTATATATATATATAATAACATATATATATATATATATGTATTATTCATAGAAATTATTGATATATATATATATCATATATATATATATATATATACTTTATATATTATATATATATATATATATATATATATATGCTATATATAACTATATATATAATAACATATATATATATATATATATATATATCTTCTATCAATATAGAGTTAGTAAGATGAGTAAATAAAAATGATTCCTTCTTGTTTTTATTTCTAATGTTAAGTAAATAGTAAATAATGATGTCAATGTTAAGAACAATTAATAATGCTATCAATCTTTTAAATAACACAAGGCCAGTTCACAGTAAATAATGATATCAATGCTAAGAATAATTAATAATGCTATCAATTCTTTAAATAACACTAGGCCAGTTCACAGTAAATAATGATATCAATGCTAAGAATTAATAATGCTATCAATTCTTTAAATAACACTAGGCCAGTTCACAGTGAGACAGATTAATTGGGGTTGTTATTATAAATTCATAACTTAAAACACAATTCTCTGAAGCGCCCCCAACTGAGCAAAGACTCAACACGACTTTGCACTGCTTGTAACGAAGTCTAACTTCTCTGCCTTCCCTCAAAAAGGCAGGTGGCTTTTTCTCAGGCAACGATTCAGGGCGACTCGCTTTCATGATAATGGTGCCACACAGAAGAGTCACCGAATAATGAAATACCAATAATGATTAAAATTTAACATAGAGAGTCCTTACAGGTGATGTTACAGGTGTATATGACTGTCAATACAAAATAATAGGAGAGAATTTTTAGGATTATCAATGGGGGAGAAATCCGTCCTCCACATATTTTTTTTTTTTTTTTTTTTGTTTTTTTGGTAGTGTTTGACGTGTTATTACAAATGCAAGTGCTATTCTCTGTGCATTGTTACAAAACACTTAGAGACCTTCTTAATCCCCCACCTCAGGGGTTTGCGGCTATTTTCAACTCTTCTATCATAGCCTTTTCTGTGACATTTCTTAAAGAACATGCGGGAATTTATTGCTACTATTAGTCTGTTTGGCAGCATCGTTTCAATCTAAACGTAGATAGAGGAAAAGACAGGAATTTTTTTGGAAGGATATAAAGTATCAATTCAACTGCATAATCTAATTCAGAATTGTGCAAATTAAGAAACCCCCTCACCTTTTTTTCTTCTCTCTCTCTTTTTGTTTATCTACTTATTTCTTTATTTTCATTATAATTTTATTTTTATTATTAGCCCACTACTCTTGGGTTCCAGACAATAGCCCTATGGGTTATATTATAGAAAAATTTCTTACATTTCTTAAATTTTCTACTACCACCCCATTCTTTAAGATATAAACGTTATTCTTTTTTATCCGTAACACCCTGAAGGTCCCGAGTATCTCTCTGAAAGTTTCCCTACATTATACTGTTACGTTTCTTATTAGCTTTCACTTTGCACGTGGAGATCTTTGGAACAAATATATTGTATTTTCATATACAATGTGGTGCCAAACTACGCATTAAAGGCCTAAATTTCTTTCAAACTCTAGGCGCGACCCGACACGTGACACAGGTCACTCGCTACCAACAAGCTTCCACAACATTGGTTTAGCCCAACATAAGAACACTGGAGTGACCCACTCAATTGTTTCATAGTTTGATTCTCAACAGTGCGTTTTAGATAAAGAATTACAGACTACATTTTAACCATTCGTTCAAACTCTATCATTAATCCTTTGCCAATACTATAGAGGAAACTTAGTTTAATTTACCAGCGACGTTGACGTTTTGGTGGAGCGATGTTGCGTAATCTTATCTATAACTAGAATTGATTACATACGTCATTAAATAATTTGGCAGTGAACCAAGCTATAGCTCAGAGATGGGTCTCTTTATTGAGCTGGGAAAACGGAAAGAATTTGCTCACTAACACATTTGCCTCCGGAATCAGATAACGCCTGTTTGGGGTAAGCGAAGGGATACTGCAAACCCTGTCGATAAAAACAAACGATATTCGTTCTGCTGTCCGAAGCTTGCACACAGTCCACCAGAGGTGTCAGTTTTCTCAGGACTTCCTTAAATCTACCGAACTTTCTGGGATATCTTCTACCAACAGCTCTGTTTTTCTGATGGGACATGCAACTTGTATGAATTCTTAACTCCTGACACATAAATTTGGGGGTAAAAATCAGCTCTTAGGAATGGTTAAAGTTCGTTTGGAGATTCTAAGTGAGTTGGATTATTATGTTTTCTGTGACTACATCCCATCACCAGATTTTCCAGTACTAATGTTGGCTTCTTTGTGGAGATATCAGCATAAAGACTGGCTCGCCCTACTCTGATTGAACTCATGTAACGGGCCTTCAAATACTTGGTTTTCAGCCCCATTTCTATTGGGTCCCTTATAACAGATAGTCTCTTGTTCTGCAGCTATGCTCTTGAGAGAATCTACACCATCTCAGTTTTCTTTATCATTTCATTCCTTATTTTACTGTAGTTATAGTGACTGATCACAAAATCAGTAAGTCATTATCACATAGCTTTTCTATTATTGTGTGCTATTATTAAATAATATTCTTATTGGTATTGCTATTGTATTACTACTACTATACTACTACTACTACTACACTACTACTACTACACCACTATCTGCTTTTGTGTAATATGTACAATGTGTATCTTTATTATTATTTTATTACTATTGTTACTACTGCTACTACTACTACTATTACTACTACTATAAACTTTATCACTCTTATTCAAATTATTAAACGTCTTATCATTAATGCTAAAATGAGAAAAATAGGTAAAAACTCACTTTTATTGTTATTATTATTATTATTATTATTAAATAGCTCTATTATTATTTTATTATTATTATTATTATTATTATTATTATTATTATTATTATTATTATTATTATTATTATTATTATAATACTAATAAAGTTTGCTCTTTTAACACATTACAGTTGGGGCTCAATCTAACTACAATCTGAATTCTTATAAATTCCAATTGACAACTCCTTCTCAGTACCAAAGCTTGCCGGTTTCGATAGCATTTCTTTTGTGCATGCTCCCCATCTTCCTTTAAACTAGCTGGTGTTATAATCCAACTCTATAATCTTATCTCTTTTTCTGTTAACCCAATTTGTCAAAATTATCTGTAATTTATTTTTAGCTAGCAGAGACCAGTTAGAAAACAATGTCAAAATTTATAATGAGTTATCTCAATTATTGAAATATTGCAGACCTTTGGCACTCTTTCTGACCTCTTAAGCAGTTAACCCACTGTTGCTGGGCAAAGTAAACCTTCTATTTGCACGAATTAAGTAACATATTTTTGCTGTAACTGTTTTGAAATGCCACCAAGGCTCATAACCAGCTGTGGTAGGGCCACTTCCGCCTCGGTAAGTATGGTACTGTAAAGTGCAAAAATCTTCAACTCTGTTGTTTTGTTTATATAAGTGCGTGGCTCTTGACAGACTCAGCACCTCGTATGTGTAGTAACTCAGTTTTTCTCCATCAGGAACTGAACTTTCAATGGGTGGCATCACATAGCCAGCACAGCCTCTTAAATGCTCAAAACAGAAAACTTCTACCTCTACAGGAAATTCACACACTGTTGGGCGGTTCCTTCTAACATTTTGTTAGGGGTTGCAACAATTGAATGGCCGCTCCGACTATCATTTGTTCAAACCAGGATTGCTCTCTAGACCGAGAAATGCTCTAGTTGTTTTGATATTACTGGTTACCAATTCTGCTGTGATTTTCTCCCCTTACTGGGGCTATTCCACTTATAGCTAATATTGACACAAAATCTGTTCTCCGACAGCAAGTACACATTTTTTTTGGTTCATATAAATTTTCATATACTTTGATCTCTCCCAAACTTTCTTAACATTGCTCACAACGTATATTCAAGGATCAGAGCTGGCAATCAAATCTAATAAATAAGCAAAACATTCTTAAATCTCAAACAAGTTGGCCATGGAAAGCTTTGAAGAAGGCACTAGAAGGAAAAACCCACCATGTAACCTTTGCTATGTGATTAAATTATAGTTGCCAAAGGACAGTAATAGTGAAATATTTCTTTGTTTCCTCGCTTTGATTGGCACGTTATGGTAAGCTTGCCGAACATCGAGGCCGTGTTAACAACGATGCAATGTTACATTGCGAAATAAGATATCTCTAATTTCAGGCGAGTAAAATTGTCAAGGGATTGATATCGGTTCCAGCAACCTCAAAATCAACATTAAACAGACTCTATAAATGACTTTGGCGAAACAGTTGGAAACTGGTGGCTTCTTCCCATGAAAATGACCCCCGCGATCAATAATTTATTAATTTCCCTCCTTTGCTTTCTCAAAGATGTGGAGCTATTCTACCCTTTCCCCAATTTGTATTGGTGGGCGCTGGCATTCACATGGTGTGGGTAATTTGCCGCCAACTCGCATAAAATTTCTTCCTTCAAAGGACATTCTTCTCTCTCCTCTCCCCCTCATCAACTGTACAAATCTTAACCCCCTCTAATGGTACAGATCACTTTCCCCTCACACCATACCTCCTGGAACAAGTTTGGCGTCGGATTGTGAGGAGCAGAGGCAGTAGGAGAATCAGTCCTCACAGCTGTTAAAATAAGCCACGCCTCCTTTCTTCCTGTACTTTGTACAGATAAAGCGCCATCTTTTGAGCTGATCATTCTTTAAATTTAAATTAGGTGCTTTGTAGGGATTTAAGAACAAGACTTGGTATTTCTTAATTAAATCGTTAACTAATTCATATTCACAAAGCGGTATTTTAAAGAGACAGCGGCTAGAGGGAAGATAGAGTTCCGAACATGCTTGGAAAAATCAAAAGCTTCATTACAAAGAGAAATACTACGTCTCGTGCTGGGATCTAGTAAAAAATGGTACCTAAAGTCAATGATGAACCCGTGTTTTTTGAGAAAAGGCATGCCAAGGACATTAAATTTAATATCAGCGGCGTAGGCATGCACATTGTACAGTCTATTTAACCCCAAATCAATTTTAATCACCCTTTTATTATAAATGTTCATGCAACCCCCATTTGCGGCTCTGGCGGTGCCATCCCGCTGGCTTTTGCCATCTGATTTCAGATCCCAACCGCACCAGATCAGGAGCGGCGCTTCCGGTGTCTAGTGAATTCATTGTTGGTTTTATCAGAATATAGTACAATTTAATCAAAACTACATCCCCAACAGTTGCAACTTGATATTGATTGAGTTTTTGAAACCTCTACTACGGTATTACTAGATAGAATACATGCATTATTCAGCAAAGTGTGATCCATATTGCTTATCGGAAGGAAAAAGAATCTCTTCATCTCTAAAACTAATACAATTCATTTTCAGAAGGAATTTCGCCCCTTCATTAATTACAAATTTCATTTATCATTGTTTTTAGTAACAAAATATAAGGTCTGGAAATTAGATCATATCTACCCTCCTCCTGGCAGTAACGGGGTGGGAGATAGATTTGACTCCGCTGAGGACAGGTGACTCACCAGAGATAGCATGCTCCTTCCCTTCAAAGTCACAGCACGTTATTGTTTTTAATACAATTATAAGACACAAAACCATAATTTATCATACGTCACTATGGCTATCATTCCTAATTCACAATCCATTATTATTATTATTGTTGCCTTTAACTAATCTCATCATGCATTTAGATTTACATGTAAAAGTTAAGAAAAGGACTGGGGGAGAGGTTGACTCAGGTGGGAGAGAAGCTACCCCACTAGAAGTCTCTGCCTCAGTCATTTGAGTCACCCTCTCATCATTAAAACTTTCGATTCCAGATGCATTGTTAATTACCCCCCTCTTGCCCTTGATTATTTTTACAAGTAAAATTTCTTTCATTTAAATATTAATATAATTTTATCTCATCTTAGAATTAATATAAAATTACAATTATTATTATTAATTTTGTCTAATACCATTCTGTGTGATATCACACAGAGCATACATACTTTAATTTATTATTATAAAACTATTATTTAGTCCGCGTCATTATTATAAACATTACTGCTATAATTAATGCTTTCATTATGGTGATTATTATTATAAAATTATTATTATATGTTACTATAATTTCTATTATTATAATTATGACTATATATTTCACCATTATTTGATTATCATTATAAACCATCTTCTCTATAGTTAATTAATATTTTCTACATGAAATTAGACATTCACATACAAGAACGACGGGCAAAACAATCTACAAAAATATCTACTTACAGACGTCATTTACACCTATTTACCCCATCTGGCCGGAGTCAGCCTCACGGACCAACCTTGTTACAGTGTTGAGAGTTCAATGGGGTGGGGAGGTGCCAGAGAGGTTGCGATATCCAAGGTGTACATTGGATAATATCGACCCCTCATCTAAATGAACGATTTTAAGGCTGGCACATAAGATTTCCCACAAGGCCTTCCATTACTGCGGGGCCAGCTGCAACGTTGTTATATGCTGATCGGTTGAAGCCTCTTTCTCTTGAGTTTTGATCGCTGCTGAAGTGGGAATTCTTCACTACATTCACGACATTTGTCTTTGCGCCTGAGTTCTATTACTTTGGTGGAGTGACCTCTACATCTCTTCCAGCTGATTTTTCGCAGAGATTATTAGTCGACACTGTTCCTCTCTCTTTGGGTACAGAATTTCTGTCAAGTAGCTTGGACTCTCTCTTCTGCTGGTCGCACGGCGTTTACAGGTTGCCATTCATTTTCCTACCCCCGCGGGGTGGCGGCTTTGTTTAAAAAATTTGTTAAAAATGTCGTCGGCGATTTCAATTAATTCCTCAAATGTCATGGTTCCCTTCTCTGTTTGACCAGCAGGAATCTGTGGTACTTTGGGCAATCGTAAAGGAAAAGAGTTGCCTCTAACTAAATTTTTACATCAATTTCGTCTGTTATTGATCGAAGTGGCGGATGATCCAATAAACATTTCTTTTATTCTAACATAATCGGATGGAGCTCTTCCCTCCTCATCAGTTGAAAGACTTCTTCTATCTACGTTCTTGGCGATGGTGCGTAAAAGTTTTTCTGTACACTTGACTAGTTTATTATAACAATCGTCTTTTAGGGAAGTTTCAACGAATTTGTAATCTTGCTTGGTAATTTTGATGCCAAAAGTCTTACCCTCTCCCTTTGATCGATGATTTCATTAAGGTTAAAGATCATTGTCGTTTGCCGAATCCACTCTAAATTCGTTGAAGGGGGGAATAGCATTGAGGGGGAGATTCTTCTTTCTTCCTTTTCTCCCTAAGAGTGTGGGGGAAGGATGACTCTTCACCAGGTTTGTTGCTTCATACTCTTCTTGGATCTCGTTTTCCGATTCTGTTTCATATTGTGATGCGTCACCTTCTTCATTTACTCCTTCGGTTGGGGGGACTTCTGGGGGAGTGTGATGGGGTCTTGATGATTGAGACCGAGTCACAATAGCTATGTTGTTCCTCTTCGCTTGAACTCTGGGTGATTTTCTTTTTAGACTCAGCATTCTTATGGTTTTTTTTTTGTTTAGGGAAAAGTTTTAAGCCTATTGGCCAGTGGGTTCTTATTTCACTGCTGTTTGAACTGTTTTATTTTTGTATGTTTTTGTGTGTGTTTGTGCTTTGAATTGGCACTTTTTCACTTCACTGTTTTAAAATTTTTGAATTAATTCACTGTTTGGCACTCTTCACATCAGTTAGGTATGGGAGTTCAACGTCACTCTAAAGGGTTACCATTTCTTTGCATCAACTCTTGAAGAATTAATACAGTGGTAATGAAAGGAATGATTACTTCTTATCTTTATTTCTAATGTTAAGCAAATCGAATAGTAAATAATGATATTAATGTTAAGAACAATTAATAATGCTATCAATCCTTTAAATAACACAAGGCCAGTTCACAGTAAATAATGATATCAATGCTAAGAATAATTAATGATGCTATCAACCCTTTAAATAACACTAGGCCAGTTCACAGTAAATAATGATATCAATGCTAAGAATAATTAATAATACTATCAATTCTTTTTAAAATAACACTAGGCCAGTTCTACACAGTAATAGGATTAGTGGGGATTGATGTTATTATAAATTCATAGCTTAAACACAATTCTCCAGACTTGTGACTTGGAGCTCAACACCTGACTTCTTTTGCTGTAACTTGAAGTCACTGCCTCTACCTTCCCTCAAAAGGCCAGAGGCATTTCTCAGACACTTTCGCCCTAGAGGCAGGCCCTCGCTTTCATGATAATAGATTTGCCACACAAGAAAGATACCAGTATTTTTCTTACAATGAAATAATGATTAA
>JABUQX010145441.1:5000-10000 GCA_015478945.1 Trachelipus rathkii
GCGGTGCGGTGCGGTGCGGTGCGGTGCGGTGCGGTGCGGTGCGGTGCGGTGCGACAAAAATGACTTTTGATGTGCTGCGGTGCGGTGTCCAAAATTCCGGTGCTCGGCCAACACTATTACATAGTTAGACTGTTCAAGTAATGGAAGAATATCTATTAAGGATAAATGACATTGTGGAGACATTGAGACTATGTGGTATGCAAAATATTTCACTACGAGGAAATTCTGATCCAGAGCGCATATCCCTCATAATACCTGTCCAAAACTATGGCAATTTCCGTAGTCTTTTAAGGTATCGGACCAACGGGGATACCCTACTACTCGGACAACATTTGAAGTATACTGCAAGGAACCCAAAATATACAAGCCCAAGATTTCAGAATGCATTAATTAAATCCTTTATCTGTATAATTTACAAAAAAAAAAAGCTTGAAGAACAACTGCGCTAGAGCTTTTTCTGCTCAGTTTTAGCTGCCGGAATCATAGATATATCCCACGTGGAATAGTTTTCATTGTACCTCAAATACCTAGCCTTTCACTATAACAAAGGACTTTCTTTCATTTGTGCCTGTTGATGACATCACTGGTCAAGGCTTTGAAAGAGTGTTAGAGGAAAAGTTCATGGAACTCGAGCTCGATTTAGACAGTCTGAGAGGCCAGGGCTATTATGGAGCTTCGTCCATGAGGGGTGAATTCAGGGGTAGCCAAGCTATTTTAGAAAAATCCTTACCGAAAGCAATTTACATTCTGTGCAAACCATTACTTAATTCTGTGCATCTGTGATACATTTAGAGTTTAGGCTGTAAGAAATGCAATGTATGTAATATCAGAGATATTCACAATTTTTCAGGGCAATGCAAACCGGACCTCGGTTTTAGAGCAAAAAATTAAAGAATTAAAACAAGATTGCGAGAATACGAGAATGGAAATGCTCTATCGAACAAGATGGTGGGATCAGCATGAAACTGTGCTACTTTTAAAGAAATGTTTTATGCAAATATTATCAGTTCTGGAGAATGTCAGTCAATAGCTAGGTGAACATTCAAAAAGAGCATTACTAATTTTAAAAAAAAAACATAGGAACGCCATCATTCATTCCAGCTCTGTTTGTTTGTATCTTCAAAATTGTAATAGGAAACATTTCTCTTGTTTGGATACGTTTGCTTCATTTGAAAGTATTATAACTGGTTAGGTATAGGTAAATATAGGTTCATTGTTTAGCATTAGAAATTTAAAGTCTTTATGGAAACTCCTTCCATCCCTCACCTTAATAATGATATCGTACTTGATTTTTATCAATTTATTATTATTATTATTATTATTATTATTATTATGTATTATTATGTATTATTATTATTATTATTATTATTATTATTATTATTATTATTTTATCCTTCTTTGTATCGTAGTGCAGAGAGAATCCCAACCAAGTTAAAAACTATGTTCACCTCTTCATACTTGGAGAAGAACATAATCCCACGAAACAAATCTAAGAAGAGAAAACCACTCAGTACCACTCAGGTACCACTCAGTACCACTCAGTACCACACAGTACCACTCAGTGTGGCAACCACGAAAGTGTAGATGGTCTACCACTGTTATCAAGTGGGATCTTCTTCATTGCAAATCGCTTCCCTATATATATATATATATATATATATATATATATATATATATATATATAATATATATATATATATATATATATATATATATATATATATATATATATATATATATATATATATATATATATATATATAATAACTGCTATATATATATATATATAATATATATATATATATATAATATATATATATATATATATATATATATATATATATATATATATATATATATATATCTATATATATATATATAAATATATATATCAGTAACAAATTTAGAACTGCTTAAAACACGCTCACAGTTCGTAAAATGATAAGGATAGTAACCTCCTGCTGGGTTTGAAACCCCGCACCGCTTGCTGTTGATAAAGCTGGCGTGTTACCACCTGACAATGATGAGCTAAAGGAAATCCACCGTGAGCGGGGAAATCTGCCACAGGTCACCGCTCTAAGTACTGACATACCTTGTTCTTCTGGGAAGATAGTAATCTTTCAAAGAAATAAACGGTGGACTTCCTTACCCCAGCTCATCGTGGTCGAAGATGTGCTAAGCCTGCCCCTGGCAACGAGAATTTGGGTTCAATGGCAGAAGTAAACCATCACTTATCATATATATATATATATATATATATATATATATATATATATATATATATATAACATATATATATATATATATATATATATATATATATGCGATAATAATATGTGTATGTGTGTAGATGTGTGTGTGTGCATAATAGGGTAGGAGTATAGCCAGCAATCAGCTCACTCCAGAAATTTTGCACCATATTTCAAAATTATAATTGATCTTATTAAATTATGTGTTCTTGATGCAAAAATTTGTTTTGAAAATAAATATAAAAGTATTTATAGATTCAAAAAAAAAATAAATAAATAAAAAAAAATAAAATAAAATATGCATCTTTACGAGCTCAGAATTTCAGGAATTAAAATCGCTAATGCTTCTGAGTAATTTACGTCAATTAATAATTTCAATTTATTTATTTATTTATTTATTTATTTATTTATTTATTTATTTATTTATTTATTTATTCAGCTATTCATTCATTTATTTATTTATTTATTAAATTAGTTATTATTATTATTATTATTATTATTATTATTATTATTATTATTATTATTATTATTATTATTATTATTATTATTATTATTATTATTATTATTATTATTATTATTATTATTATTATTATTATTATTATTATTATTATTATTATTATTATTATTATTATTATAATTATTATTATTTTTTTTCTCATTTTTCTTCTTATTATTGTTATTATGGGAGTAACTTTATTATTATTATTAATTATTATTATTATTATTATTATTATTATTTATTTATTTATTTATTTATATTATATCATTTATAATATATTAAGAAACAGGAGGATAATAAACAATAGAAACAAAAATGGATAAAAAGACAAGAAACAGAAATATAAGATGCAGGAAGTTGAAATTTAATAAACAGAAATACTAAAACAGAAATACAAGAAACAGAAAAACAAGCAATAGAAAGGTTGTAGCAGAAAGAAAAGGAACAGAAAATAATAAAATAAAATCAAAGACAAGAAACAGAAAGCCAAATACATAAATAAAAGAAACAAGGCTAAAATAGAATGGAAAAATAGAAATACTAGAAACAGAAAGATAAGAAACAGAAAGATAAGAAGCAGGAAGACGAGAGACAACAAGTCAAGAGAAAGAAAGACAAGAAGCAGAAAGACAGGAAACAGAAACACCAAAGTGAGTACGAAAAGAAACAGAAAAAATTACAAGTAACAGAAAGACAAAAAAACAGAAATAAAAACTCAATAAAGAATAAACCAAAGACAAGAAACAGAAAAACAATAATTTGTTAAAGAGTAAAATAAGAACGGAAAGAATAGCAGAAACAGAAAGATTAAAACTACGGGTTTTCTCAGCACAGTGTACTAAGAGCTAAAATCAGTACGCCGCACCGCACCGCAACGCACCAAAATATGAGGACAACCCACAGTACCGGGTTCCGGCCAACTCTAGAAAAAACTGAAAAATGAGTAAAAGTATAGCAAAAATTGGACACAGATAGAGACAAAATGAAAGAATAAAATAAAATGAAGAAAGAAAATTGAAGAATTCAAACTGATCAGAAGGAAGAACTTTAAGGAAAAAGAAGCAGAACTTGGGAAATAAATATGACAGAAATAAAGATAAACGAGAAAACAGGGGTTAAATAAATAAAGAGAGAGAGAGAGAGAGGAGAGAGAGAGAGGGAGAGAGAAAGAGAAAAAAAGAGGAAAATGGTGAAGAAAGAGAGAGAGAGAGAGAGAGAGAGAGAGAGAGAGAGAGAGAGAGAGAGAGAGAGAGAGAGAGAGAGAGAGAGAGAGAGAGAGAGAGAGAGAGAGAAGAAGAAGAAGTAAAATATGTCAAAAAGCAACAGTAAGAAAAAAAATCGAATTAATGGACAGAAAGAAATAAGAGACGGGCAGAAATAAATGACAGGAAGAAATAAGCGAAGGGCAAAAATAAATGACAAGAAATAAAATAAAAAGAGGATATTATAACTGTCGTTCGCCTCGTCATGAATTCAAAATTAGGTAGAAGTGTTTTTCCCGCCATTTTTTAAAAAAAAAGTAATTTCATTTTCCGCGCGAATGGAATATCTAATTGAGACATTGTAAATAATTAAGAAGCTTTTAATATCCCTTTTAATAATTAAGACAAGGCTTTTAAAAAGCCATTATTTACTCTTTACTCAGGTGGAAAGAAGGAAATTGCAGCCTTTGTTCTCTTAATCCTTCTTGATTGTTATATAAAATTAAAGATGTATGCCTTGTTGTTATGGCAATAAAATATAGATAGGCTCTTATGGTATGGTACTATATCACTTGTTGTTATGACACTAAAATATTTGATAGACTCTTATGGTATGGAACTTGTTGTTATGGCACTAAAATATAGATTGACTCGTATACAGTTGGGGTACAATACAGGCACCGAGAGATTAATAAAATACTATACCCATTGTACTTGGGTTCTTGGGATGGGCTATACTGTCCACTGCGGGATTAATTATACTATCAACTACGGGATAGGCTCAGAATTTCTTTTTTATTGGGGAGGGGGAGGATTCGGTTCGGGCTCTTCCAGCTCTGGCATCGCAGCTCTTCTTTAAAACATCTCTCATTTTTTTTTCAAAATTATTTTAATAAACGGTTACCCCATACAGATTCACCTGATGTCAATGGTCTTGATTAGTGGTTTTCAAAGGTCAGTGGTTAGTGGTTAGTGGTTAGTAATTCGTGATCAATTATCATAGTTTTATCATTTTATTAATAATTTAGATTTAATCATCAAATATATATA